>JAKZJJ010000092.1:0-202955 GCA_030015415.1 Cynopterus sphinx
GCCTTGATGCCTCATTTCTGTGGGGTCTTGGCAGGAAGGCCTTCCTGGACTCCTTGCAGTAGCCTCATGCTAATTGAATGCGAAAGTAACTAGTTAACAAATCTTCCACTTTCTTTGGCAAGAGACGAGCTAGACAAGTCACACTTACTTGCTAGGGGTGTCATGCACCAGTCTCCAATGATATAGTTTTAAGTTTCCCTGTTCTAAAAACAATTGTTCCATAAAAACTCTGAAACCCACATATCTCATTACACCCTTTGTCAGTGAAAGCAGGAGGTCCAGTAGGCCACAGAGAATTTTTTCCTTCAGCCACATAAATTCAACCCCTGGAAAGGCATCACTCAGCATGGAATCTAATCTAAGTTAGAGTACTGCTCTTGGTGTACTCCTAAAAGAAGGCTTCCCCAAGATTTGGAGAAAGACTCATCAGGGATGGGTACCTTCTGGTCTCTCAGTAAGCATGGACTTTTCTGTCAGTAGGCAACCCATCTTTCCTCACTCTGCTTCTCTTGGCTCCTCTACTGTTTGTTGTTGTTGTTTTGTTTGTTTGTTGGTTTGTTTTTTCAAGTTAGAAGCTTGGGGTGGAGGTAAGAGCATGTATGTGAATGTGCTGCCTTGGTTCTAGTCTGGGGGCACCAGGTCTTCCTCTCACTCTCTCCATATACTGTTCCTTCACTGTCGGGTATCTCATGGTGCATAGCATAATGGACCTCAGATGGACCTACAGAGGGTTTTAGGACTCTCAGCTCTGCCCTCACAAGTTGTTTTGACCTGGGGGCAGTGTATACCTCTACTTCTGTGTCTATGTTCTAACTCCATGACATGGGGAACAATAAGCAGCCTTGAAATCTGATGGTCAAAGCTTGAGCTTCAGCACAGGCAGAATCCAGCACAGGATGATGAATGAGAACCTAGGCATCTTTCTCAGAAGCTTTCCAGTGCCCACGTCTTCCAGGTCTCCTCAGTAAAGGACAAAAGAAACATAGGATAGAAGGGTAAGAGCCTTGGAGCCTGAAGTTCAGAGAGGATGCACAGACACACTGTTTTCTCTACATAGACTTGGCTGCCGTGGTAAAGGCAAGGAATTGCCAGGAGGCCAGGGAGAGGCAAGCTGCACACATGTACCCTCCTTTCTGTGGGGCCACTGCTCTTCCCATTGAGCCTCTGGCTGACTTAGAGGCTCCTTCCACAAAGGTCGTACTGAGACTAACCTTGTGAGACAAAACCTCACCCACTCCTGCTAATGGCCTCTTTTGGGGACAGCTGTGTGAGTCTTCTGAGCCCCTGTGGCCTTCATCTTCACACTGAGAATTCACAAAGCTCTCCCACACAGCAGCTTCTCTAATGTATTTCCTTGTACCTGGGCCCAGAGTGGTATATCATTGCAGAACTGGTCATCACCTGACACTTAATAATTATTATATCTTTTAACTTATGTGTATTACAAGGCGAGTGTCCAAAAGCGACAGCCTGACATGCTATGGGCAGAGCAACCATGCACAGTGATGATAATTTCCACTCTTGTCTTGCCTGCTCACAGATAATATTGTCCAGCACGAATGGTTCAGGGAGGCATAGAATTTCTAGACTCCGTTTCTTAACCAGCCCCTCTGCCCCACAAGGAGGCATGGGGAAGGTTCTGAGTAAAGCCTACAGGCCATGCAGGCCCAGACAACTAGCTGGCCTGAAAGGGCTCTCTCTAACTCAGGCAAAATATTATTCCCTGTATTCACAGAGCTTAAACACAGTTAAGAAAGTTGCACTGGGTCTCCATGGACTGGTGCTACTCTGCCATGGGAAATAATGACAATGACCACCTTATGTCAACCAATGCCCCTAGATCTGAATGGATTTTTAACAGGTTAACTGGGGAAGCCAGGTCTCTTGGTCTAGGAACCCCAGGGACATGCTAAAGGCAGTAAGCTCTCGTGGGTCTAAGTTCAAAGTGTGTTTCTTTTATCTCAGCCCTAGGAATGTGGACCTGGACCCTTTCTGTGCCCATCTTCAGAATCATAGGCCACAGTGGCACTCGGCACTTTAGGAGTTGCAGTGCAGGTTAAAGGGGGCTGTCTGGTTCTGCTAGTGCCTCCCACGAGTGATTTGTAGCAGTTAGCCAGGAGGGAATACATGCTGCCAATCCTCACAGCTGGTCAGCAGCAGTTGGGCATGACTAGTCCCTCACAGACAATGTGTCTGAAGATCAATTCACCCACTGATGTGCCAACAGCACCTAAGGCAACAACTGGCAAACAACAGGACTCTTCTCGAAGGAATTTGAACTCAGATGACCAGGTAACAGGCTCCATCACTGGGCCCCACTAGGACATCTACTATATAAAGTCAATACCAAAATGGGGAGACACTGCAGCTCCTACCTCTAATACATACAAACAAACATGGGGAGGCAGCTAAAATGAAGAGAGACAGAGACTTTCTTCCTAAATGAACAAATAGAACACAGCTGCAGAAGTAGCAGAACTAAATGAGAAAAGGAGATAAGCAATGTACCCAGATGCAGAATTAAATAACAGGTTATAAGGATGCTCAAAAAACTTAGGGATAAGTAGTAGATGAGATCTCTAGAGATAATGTCAATAGAGTGACGGCAAGCAGAAGAAAAGACATAGAAACCATTAAAAAACTCCCAGTCCAATATATAAAGAATGAAATACTGAAACGGAAAAATACAGGTAGAGGATAAGGAAGAGCAGAGTAGATAAACAGAGAAATTGAACTTTCAAAGATTTTGAAGATAAGCGTAGCAAAAACAACCAATCAAAATAGAAAAAAAAATCATCCAAAAAAGTGGATAGTTTTAGGAGCCTCTCCCACAGCATCATCAAGCATACTTTGTGTCACAGGGTTACTAGAAGTAGTAGAGAGATCAAAGAACTGAAAACTGGCTATTTGAAGAAAAGTAATGGATTTGAAAACTTCATTTACTTAACCTAGGTGGGAATAATGAGGGCTTGCAAATCCAGCAGCAACCCTCCTTGTTTTGTTCTCTTGACCTTAAAAAGGAGCTTTTGTTGTACATCTCCTTGTCTTCATCTTTCAGAGAGTTGAGTTGATACACAGTTTTTTTCCTCCTGGTTGCTCCCATACTCTGCTAAGTGCATTAGAGAGGCACTAAAGTGTCGTCACAAAACAACGTAAAAATTTCTACTCCCTCTTTTGCTGGAAACTTTTTCTTAGTTTTACAATAGCCTGGCCTGATGGCCTACTGCATTGGGAATCAGGCAAACATTGGCACTGCAGAAAAATAAGTTAGAATATGTTTCTTGCTTTTCAATTTTTTTTTGCAATAATTTGAGGGGGAAAAAAGATATGGAAACTCATTTGAATGCATAAAATTCACCTGGAAAGTTCATACCTGATTTAGAATTCAGCTAAGTTTCTTTGGATTACAGATTCAATTTCATTAGAAGTTATGTGCCTGGTTAATTTTGTTATGTTGTTTTTACTTATTTTTATTCCTTGGAAGGTTGCATGTTTCTGAGACGTCCAAATTTGATGACATATGAATTGTCCATAGTACTGTTTTTATAATCTTTTGTGTTTCGGGTAGGGGCAGTTGCTGTCACTCCTCTTTCATTTCTTGTTTTTTTGGCTGGTCCTTCTTCTTTGGATTCTGATTCTGAATTCATCTTTTTCAAAGAAGCTAAGAATTTTGTTTGTTTGTTTGTTTGTTTTGTTTTGTTTTGTTTTTAGAAACAGCACTTATCTTTTCTATTGACTTTTATTATTTCCAATTCTAATCTTTTATATTCCCTTTGTTCTACCTACTTTGGGCTTTTTTATTCCCTTTCCAGTTAATTTAGGTGTAAGGTTAAATTTTGTATTTGAATTTTTTTTTTTTTAGGTAGGCTTGCATTGTGATAACATATCTCTTTTAAACTGCTTTTAAACCATAAATTTTGAGTCTTTTCACAGGTGTTTTCATCTTTTATTTATCTCAAGATGTATTGTGAGATTTCTTTCTGATCTGGCCAGTAATATTACTAATCATTTCATGATAAAGCAGCATCTTATTTGGTTTTCAGGTGCTTGTTTTCTAAGTTACTCCTTTCTTATAATCGACATGATCAGCTTTATGGCCGTTACTGAAGTAGTTAATTCTTAAAATAATTTCAATCCTATGCTTCTTGAAACTTGTTTTGTTGTGTAACATGGCTATCGTGGAGATGTTCTGTGTGCCCTCAGGAAAGAGATGTATATTTTGCTTTTTTATTCAGTGTGGTAATGTCTCAAAAAGCCCAAAGTTGGGTCCATTATTTGTCTCAAAAATCATTTAAGGCCACATTTTCCCTGTGGATTTTGTGGTTTCTTGCAGTGATACATCAGCCTGGGGCTTCCTAAAGATTTTTTTATTATTATTGTTTTTACTGTTGATTACCTGTTTTTGTCTAGCAATATTTGCATTTATGTACTTTTAAAAGGTATATATTTCAAGAGTTAAAACTCTCGTTGAATTGATATAAATTTTTTTTCTTTTACTCTTTTCTGTCTCTGGTTATAGCCTTTGTATATTAAAAGTTTATTTTTTGTCTGGCATAGGTATTATTAATCCCATTTGTATTTTTCATTTTTTATATTTATTTCTGTGATATACTTTTTCCATTTCTTTAATCTTACTCTCTCTGTGTATCTATTGATCTTGAAGTGGGTGATTTTTAGGCAGCATATATAGGTTTTTTTTTTTTTTTTTAATCTTTTCAGTCAAATCTATGTGTTTTCATTTGAATCAATTCTTTTGACTTTTTAAGTTTCACAATTAGAAATAGTTGTGTAACTTCTTATTCAGATTATTGTCTGTAGTTTTCTGGGTTTTTTTTTTTATTATTCTTTTGCTCTTTTCTCTTGTATGTTGGGATGACACTCGATAGTGCGTTGTTTGAATTTCTTTCTCCTGTTTTTACATTTTGTTATAGATTATTAACACTTTCATGTGCTCCATTATGTTGTAGCATAGGTTTAGCCATCTGCTTGAATTTTGATCATTTATGTTTCCAATAACATTTAAAAAATTTTTTAATGTTTGCTCATCTCCTTATTTTACGCTTTTGTCATTATTATCACCTGGTCTTGTGTGGATGTTTTGCCTGTGCTTTTTAATTTGTCATTGTCATTATTAATCGCCTTTTCTACTTTTGTTCTTTCTCTTTTGTAATACGTTTATAACTTCGCTTCATTCTATAGGTTTTTTCTTTACTTTTTAACTTTCTGTAGTAATTTTTTCTTTTTCATAGGTTTTTTAATATCTTTGTAATTTTGTTTATATTTCATTTATTTGTTTTTAATTCCAATAATTTCCAAGTGTATAATTTAACAGTAAGGCGTGTATATACAGAATTCTGTGTTCACTCTCCCCATAGTTAGATTTCTTTCTGTCAAAAATTTGACCATTTTTACCCATCAACCATTTCCCTTCCCCCAACCCTGCCGCCTGCAAAACTCTGGTAACTAGCTTAGCTCTATTGTCAATGCCCAAGGGAGTCTCTGCTTGTTTCTCCTGTTTACTTGTTGCTTTTTTAGATTTATATATCCCTACATTTATGTGTCATCACTATTTGGTTTTCAACATTTACTGTCAATGGCTTATGTTGCTTAGTATGGGTACATGTAGAGTTCCTCCAAGTTGTTGCAGACGGCAGTATGTCATCTCTTCTATTTCTTGTATATATGCAGCACAACTTCTTTAGTCAGTCATTTACTGTAAGACATTTAAGGTGCTTTTAATCTCCTGGGCCACCTGTGAATGACGCTTCTAGAAACATAGGTGTGCAAATATCAGTCTTTTTAGATATGAGGTTTCAAGTCTTTGGGGTTAATATGCGGTAGAAGGATTGATAGATCATTTGGTAGGTCACTATTAGATTTTTGAGGAACCTCCATACTGTTTTCCACAGTTGTTGTACCAATTTGGAGTCCCATTAGCAGTTATGAGGATTTCTTTTACTCCACATTCTCTCCAACATTTGTTACTACTTGTTCTGTTGATTATAGCTTCTCCGACAGGTAGAAAATGGAATCTCGTTTGATTTTGATTTTTCATTTTTCTTGTACCCTAACAATGTTGAGCATTTTTCAAATGTTTACAGGCGATCTGTATGTCCTCTCAAGAAGTGTCTGTTCAAGTCCTCTGCCCATAATGTAATTGGATTTATTTGTTTGTTTGTTTATGTTGTTACTGAATTGTATGAGTTCTTTGTATATTTGGGTATTAGGCCCTTTATCTCAGGAACTGTATTCAAAGGTATTTCTTCCCATTTGGTTGTCTCTTTACCTTGTTGATTTCTTTTGCTGTGCAGAAGCTTTTTAGGTTGATATAGTTCCATTCATTTATTTTTGCTTTTACTTCCCTTGCCTTTGAGATCAAATTAATAAAATCCTCCTTATATCCAAGGTCCATGAGTTTAGTTCCTTTGTTTTTTGTCTCTGCGTTTTACTGTTCCAGGTCGTACATTAAGATCCTTAATCCATTTTATGCTTATTCTGGTATTTGGTGATAGACAACAGTCTAGTTTCATTCTTTTGCACATGGCTTTTCAGTTTTCCCAGAAACCATTTATTGAAGAGGTTTTTCTTTCTTCACTGTATATTTTTGGCTCTTTTGTTAGAAATTAAATGCCTATGTAAACATGGGTTTACTTCTGGACTCTTAATTTTGTTCCACTGTTTTGTCTGTCTGTTTTTTTTCCCTTTCTTTCTTTTCGCCAATACCATGCCATTTTGATTATTGTCAGTTAGTATTATAATTTGAAGTTGGGCAGAGTGATATCTCCCACCTCGATCTTTTTTCTCAGGACAGCTTTGGAGATTTGGGACTCATTTGTGCTTTCTTACAAATCTTTTGATTTTTTTTGTTCTATTTCTTTAAAAATACCAATGGAATTTTGATGTGGATTGCATTAAATCTGTATAATACTTTAGGTAATGAGGTTGTTTTAACTATAATATTCTTTCAATTTAAGAACACAAATATCCACCTCTTTGTATTTTCTTCAGTTTCTTTTTAATAGGGTCTTATTGTTTTCATTATACAGCCCTTCACATGTTTCGTTAGGTTTATTCCTAGATAGCGTAATATTTTTGTTGGAAATGCAAAGCGGATCATTTTTTCCACTTTTTTTTTCTGACTGCTCATTATTAGAGTACAGGAACATTGATTTTATATTCAAAAACTTTGCTGTATTTGCTTATGGTTTTCTATATAGAGAAGCATGTCATCTGCAAATAGCGACAGGATGAATTCTTCAATTTCTGTTCGGAAGCCTTTTATATATTTCTTTTGCATGATTGCATTTACTAGGACCTCCAGTGCTATATTGAATAACACTGACAATAAATGGACAACCTTGGCATCTTGTTCTTGATCTTAGAGAGAAGGTATTTATTTTCTCACCAGTAAGAGTAATGTTGGCTGAAGGTTTGTTGTATGTGGCCTGTATTATGTTATGTACCTTCCTTCTATACTGATTTTAAAAATTTTGATCATAAATGGATGCTATATCTTGGCGAAGGCTTATTCTGCATCTCTTGATATGATCATATAATTTTATTTTTAAATTTGTTCATGTGGTCTAACAAGCTAATCAGTTTGCATATGTTGAACCATCCGTGTTCTCCTGGGATGGAAGTTTACTTGATCATGGTGTATAAAATTTTTAATATGTTCCTCTAGTCAGTTTGCTAGTGTCTTACTTAGAATTTTTGTGTCTGTGTTCATGAGAAATATTGGTCTCAAGTTTCTCTGTGTGTGTGTGTTATCTTTACCAGGTTTTTGTGTCAAGATAATATTGGCCTCAAAAAATGATTTGGGAATTATTGCTCCTGTTAATTTTCTGTAAGAGTTTAAGGAGAATAGGTATCTTCATTAAATGTTCATTGAATGTTTGGTAGAATTCACTGGTGAAGCCATCTGGTCCTGGACTTTTACTTTTTGATAGGTTTTTGATTATTGTTTCTATTTCCGTAATATTGATCAGTTCATTTAGACTTTCTTTTCTTTCAGTCTATGAAGGTTATGTCTTTCAAAGCACATGTCCCTTTTTCCCTATGTTTTAAAATACAGTGTTATAATTTTTTTCATAGTATTCTTGTTTGATCCTTTGTATTTCTGTGTTGTCTGTCATCTTTTCCACTTTTGAATATCAGTATATGGGTTTATGTTTTTCCTCTGTACATTTTTTATACAGGTCTAGCCAGGAGTTTGTCAATTTTATTAACCTCCTCAAAGAACCAACTCCTTGTTGCATTTATTTGTTCTATTGTTTTTTGTTCGTCTGGTTTAAATTTTATTTATTTCTGCTCTAATTTTGATTATTTTTTTTCTCCTAATTTTGGCTTCATTGTTCTTCCTTTTCTAGTTTTTTTTTTTTTTCCTGAAGTGTTAGGTTTTTGATTTGGGCTCATTCTTGTTTTTGGAGATATGCCTTAGTGACATGAACTTTCCTCTCCTTACCACTTTGTCTATGTTCTTAAAGTTTTGATATGTTATGCTATCATTATCATTCATTTCTCTATGTTCTTTAATCTCTTTATTTCTTCTCTGATTCTGTCATTTTCAGTAGCATGTTGTTTAATCTCCAAGTATTAGTGGTACTTTCTGTTTTCTTTTTATGGTTGATCTCTAATTTTAAAGCATTATGATCAGAGAATATGGTTGGCATGATTTCAACTCTCTTGTATTTGTTGAGGCTCTCTGTGTCCCAGTATGTGGTCAACCATTGAGAATGTTCTATGTGCTCTAGAGTACAACGTATAAGCAGTAGTTTGGGGATGAAAGGCTCTGTAAATGTCAGTTATGTCCATTTAGTCTAATTTGTCATTTAAAGGTGTTATTTCCTCATTAATTTTCTGTTTAGATGATCTATTTATATCTGACAATGAGGTATTTAGGTCCTGTAAATTGATACTGTTTTGGTCTGTTTTTTCCTTTAGTTATAGTAGTGATTGCTTTCTATATTTTGGGGCTCCCTTATTGGGAATGCAGATATTAATGTGTTATGTCTTCTTGGTGTATGATTCCCTTTATCATTATGAAATGTTCCTCAGTATTTTTCTTTACCTTTCTTTTTTATGTTAAAATCTATTTAGTATGATATTGGTATCATTACTCCCTCTTTTTTTCTGAATGTCTTTTGCTGAAATACCAACTCCAACTTTTCACTTTGATTCTCTGTTTGTGTCTGGAACTGAAATGGGTCTTCTGGAAGCAGCATATAGGTGGTTATTATTGTTTTTTTTTTAATACAATTTGCAACTCTGTGCCTTTTTATTGGTGAATTCGATTTTTTACATTAAAGTAATTATTGAAATATGAGTTTTTCCTATGGGCATTATTTCTTTTGCTTTCTGATAGCTTGATGTTTCCATTGCTTCCTCTGGCCCTTCTTATTTTATGTTATATACTTCAGTTCTGAATCTTTTTAGTTACTATTACAAATATGTAGAGGATATATATAGTAGTACATTATATTCTGTGCATGCCTTCTCCATTCCACTTTGCCATTTTAGATCTTGAATTCATCCCTGTTTGTTTTCTTGTTTCAGTTTGTCCCTATGTGTGCTGAATATTTGTTGCCTTCTTGAACACATAGGGACAAACTGAACAAATCTCTTCATATTGTTTAAGCTTATAATACCTTGTTCTTAGTAAGGGTTTCACCTCTGCTTCTATCTGCCTGCTAGTCACCTAACTCCTAATTATGTGTTTTTTTGTTTGTTTGTTTTTGTTTTTTTTTTTGTTATTTTGTCTTAGGTGACCTCTTTCAGTATTTCCTCTGATGCAGGGCTCATGGAAAAGAATTATGCCAATTTTTGTATGTCTGGAAAGGTTCTTAATTTCTCCTTTATATCTAAAGGAGGGCTTAGTTAGATACATTATTCTTAGATGGTATTTCCTTTTCACTCTAATAGTTTGAATATTTGATTCTACTTTTCTGGTTTGTAAGGTTTGTGCTGAGAAGTCTGATGATAATGTAATGGGTTTTCCTTTATAGGTTACTGCCTTCTTTTTCTTTACTGCTCTATGAATTCTTTCTTTGTTGTTGATATTTGATAATTTTAATGCAATGTGTCTTGGTGAAGGCCTTTTGTGGTTGAGATAACTGGGTGTTCTGTTGACTTCTTGAATTCCAAGCTCCAGTTTGTTCCTTCTACTTGGAAAATTCTCATTAACTATTTGTCTGAAGGTGCTTTTTAATCCCTGCTTCTTTTCCTCGCCATCTAGAATGCCCATTATTCTCATGTTCCTTCTCCTGATGATATCAGCTAGTTCTTGTATTTCTCTTTCATAATTTTTCATTGTTTGGTTTAGCTCTTCTCATTTATTTTTAGATTTCTGTCTTCAATACCCTGGATCTTTCCCTGATTTTGGTCAACTCTATTTCCGAACTTGGTATTTCATTTCTCAACACATGCAGTGTGTTTTTTATCTCCAGAAGTTCTATTTGCCTCTTTTTGACAGTTTCAATCTCCTTGATAAAAAATTCTTTCCGCTTTAAATTTTTTTTTTTTATTTCCTGGGTGTTTTTTTAATTCCTGGAATTGTTGACATGAATTATTCTGGATCTCACTGATTTTTTTCAGAAGTACCATTCTGAATTCTCTGTCATTTATGTTGCATCTGTTTATGTATTTAAGTTTATATTATGAAATTTTTTTTCTTTCTTTCTGAGCTGCCTTGTCACCTTAGTTGTTTAACGGACTATTTATGCACTGGACATTATTGGAAGTATATTCTCCTTATTTTTTTTCCTACAGAAAAAAAAGATTTATTTTATAAATGTCTCTCTTTAGCTTGTTGCCAAGAAGGCATTTTTCTTTTGGTTTCCAGTAGGTGGTGTCTAAGCTTCTTGGATCCCTGCAATACATAAAGTCTTAATAGTGCCTTTAAAAAAAATAACTATTCAGTCACACACATTACCTTCAGTTCAGTCCCTTTCATTATCAGAGAAAATTTCAGTAGCATTTACTCAGATTTCCTTAGGGCTCCATGGTGTTCAGTCTTGGAAGATATAGTGTCAAGAGCCCTCTGGGTTGGGGTTTGGTGGCTGTGGCTCAGCCTCGTTTTTTGTAACTGCATCTAATGATAATCAACCATTGCTTCTCTGCCTTCCCCACTTATCTACTTTCTGCTGTGATCCCTGGGCAGTGCCGGGCTTGAGTGGAGCCTATAGCTTTCTCAGGCAGGGCTGCTCAGAAATTCTGCCACACCATCTCCCTCTGCCTCATGTTCTCCCCTCCCCTTCCTTCTTCAGGGAGATTTGGTTCTGAGAGGAAGCTTCATTGTTTCTCCCAGTATACTGCCCAACTTCGGGGTTCTGACCTGTGGTAGCTCTTATGTGCAGTTCCCATTCTCAGACGTGCTGATGTGAAGGTTGAGTATTTTTTGTTTAGTTTTAGATGTTCAGCTTATCGTTGTTTCCAAGGGGAGAGATCTGGGGACATCTCTCATTCTGTCATGTTTCATATCTCTCTTGGAAAAGAAACCACCGAGGAGACCTTGAGACCAAAGGGCCCTGGAAGCCCCATCCCACCCAAGCCGGACGCGGGTGTCCAGAACCCAGAGAAAGAACTGTACGCCAAAGACATTGAGGGAAGTTAGTTGCCTGTTAAGGCTTTTGCTGCTGGGCTTGTTTCTGTTTCAAAAGTTGGTTTAACATTTCTGTATCACTACTTAGTAGCGATAAACTTTTAATTTCCTTACACCTCTTTAATTCTAAATGATAGCTTTGCAGGGTAGAGTAATCCTGGTTGTAGTTCTTGCTTTTCATCATTCTGAATATTTCTAAACAATCTCTCTGACCTGCCAAGTTTCTGTTGAGAAATCAGCTGAAAGTCTTATGGAGCTCCCTTCTAGGTAAGTAGGTGCTGTTCTTTTGTTGCTTTTAAGAATTTCTCCTTGTCTTTCTCCTTTGGCATTTTGGTGTGGGTCTCTTTGGGTTCTTTTTTGTATGGGACTATTCTTTGGGGCTTATATATCTGTTTCTTTCATTAAGTTAAGGAAGTTTTCTGTCATTATTTTTCGAAATGGGCTTTTGATTTCCTGCTCTCTCTCTTCTCCTTATGGTATCCCTGTGATTTTAATGTTAGCATCCCTTGATGTTGTTCCAGAGGCCCCTTCACTAGCCTTATGTTTTTCTGCCTTCTTGTATATTCTTTTCTGTTTGGATAGTATATTTTCACTACCTTGTTTTTTCAGATTAATAATTCAATTATCTGCTCTACTTGCATGTAATTTCCCACTTTTGTATTCATTTCACTTGTTTTTCTTTTTTTTTTTTCATTTCTGGAGTGTCCTTCTTATGTTTTACATCTCTTTGTAGGAGTTCTCACTGAGTTTATTTATTTTTCTCTATATTTATTGAGCAATCTATAACCAGTGTTTTAAACTTTTTATCTGAAGATAGTTAATCTTCATTTTCTTTTAGTTGTTTTCTGAAGTTTTTCATTCTTGACAAGTTTCTCTGCCTCCTCATTTTGGCTGTTTCCTTTCTGTGTGTTTCTTACATATTAGGTAGAGCTGATCATCCATCAGTCTTGACAGAGTGATTTCTGTAGTAGGTGTGCTGTGAGGCCTAGTGTCACAATCTTGACTTTCTTCTGAACTTGGTTTTTCAGAAGTGTTCTTCTATAAAGTTGTGTGCCCTCATATTCTAGTTGGGCCATGATTGATATTGGCATGTCAGCAATTGAAATTGTCCATAGGTTGGCCAACAGAGACTGCTGGCTGGGACTGTAGTATAGAGGCACATCTCATGGAGTAAGAGTCACTTTAGTTGATCTCTGGTGTCAGGCATGAATGCTCTTCGGGTGTTTCATTTTTGGAGTTTGTTGGGTATGATCTGGCATCATCAGAAGCTAGATTTGTTGATTCTGGGGCATCTTGGTAGGGTCTCTGGTGCAGGTCCAAGTCAACCATTATTTGTGACTGGCTTGAGGCCAACTGCTGTGAGGTACAATGTGATATGTGCTTGGTTACCATTTGAGCTGGCCTTGAAGATGGTCGGGAGGGGCTTCATTGGGAATGAAGACCACTTGCCACTTGAGCTTGTCTTGTACAACCTAGTTGATGCTACAGACTAGGCTACATCTTGGTAAATTTATGCCAGGTTGAGTCCAGCTGGTACATGAAATGGCTTTTTTCTTTACATACTTAGTTACAGGAATTCTGTTCCACTGATCTTTAGTTGGTTCTCAGTGATGGTTGTTTATACACTACAATTCAAGTTGATCACCCCTGGGCTGAGCTTTTACAAAAGACTATAAGGTAGAGCTGATCTAACACACACTGAGGTCAGCTCTGCTTGTTAAGGTTCATAGATCCTTTAAGAGACTTGGGGAAAGTCCACAGCAGGAGCTGAGGCAGACCTCCTTTGTGGAAGGGCTTCTGAAAGAGTTGGGTTGGGCAGACTCCAGGGAACCACTAGTGCAGAGCCAACAGTGTTGCTAGGGTAATGGAGAGTGCTGGTTTGGCTTCTGTCTGTACCAAGCCAGCTGGTTGAAAGCAGAACACCACAAAGGAGCTATGGCACCTGTCAGTTCTCCATCCCCAGAGATGTCATTTTGAGCCCTGACCCTCTAGTCCTAACTCTAAATTTTCTTCCTGTAATTTAGTTTCTCCCTATGATTTACTAGCACTTTTTGAGCTGTTGCTTTTTTTGCTAGAGCTCAGAATGAGTGAGTTTGTGACTGAGAATGTCTCTGTGGAGGCCTTCAAAGCAGCACCTGGTCTGTGGAAGCCCTTTGTCTTCCTTAGACACAGTTCCTACATAAGGAAATCTGCTGCAAAGATATTTCTCCTAGTTTTTTAGAAATATATATTTTTTTAAAAAAATAGAGTTGACATACAACATTACATTAATTTTACATAAACAATATAGTGATTAGACATTTATATAACTTATAAAGTGATCCCTCCAGTAAATCTAGTATCCATATGATACCATATAGCTATTAGAGTATTATTAACTATAATCCTAATGCTGTAATTTCACACCCATTACTATTTTGTAACTACCAATTTGTATGTCGTAAGCTTTTCACTTTATTCACCAAGTCCCCCAATCCCACTTCCATCTAGCAACTATCAGCATGCTCTCTGTATCTATAAGTTTGTCTCTATTTTGTTTTGCTCTTTTGTACTCCATGTATATGTGAAATCATGTGGCATTTGTCTTTCTGGCTTACTCCACTTAACACAGTACCCTCTATGTTCATCCATGTCATTGCAGATGGTAAAAGTTCATTCTCTTATTGTATTATGGCTGAGTAATGCTCCATTGTATATATTTACCATCTCTTTATTATCTGTTTATTCATTGCTGGACACCCAGGTTACCTCTATATTGGCTACTGTGAATAAAGCTACAGTAAACATGAATGCACATGGTTCCTCAAAGTAGTGTTTGGGTTTCTTCAGATAAATACCCAGAAGTGAGGTAACTGAGTCTTACTTTTTTCTTCTTATGGTCTTTGTTTTAAATTTTATTTAGAATGTCTTTTTCTGTGTTATTGCTTTCAGTCTGTGGTTGTCTTTTGACCTGAAGTGAGTCTCATATAGGCGGTGTATGTGAGAATTTGTTTTCTTATCTGTGGATTCACTCTATCCTTTGTTTGGAGTATTTAATGTTTTCTCATTTGAAGTGATTGGTGATACATATATAGCTATTGATATGTTGTTATTCGTATTTTTTTTTTTTGCCATTTTCTTCTTCTAATAGTTCTTGTAACACTGGTTTTGCCTTGATAAATTCCATTAGCTATCTTTTGTGGGGGTCCGGAAAGCACTTTTTGGTCTACATGATAGTTTTGCTGGTAGAGTCATATAACTTTGTATATGTCCTGCCAATCCTCTGACCTGCAAAGTTTCTGTTAAAAATCAGCTACAGTCTCGTGGGAGCTTCCTCGTAGGTAACTAATTGCCTTTCTCCTGCTACTTTGGAGATGTTTTTTATCTTTAATTTTAACATTTTATTAAGATGTGTCTTGATGGGGGTCAATAGGGTTCATCTTGTTTGGGATTCTGCACTTTCTGGCCTTGGGTATCTACTTTCTTGTCCAAGTTAGGAAAGCTTTTTTTTTTTGTCATTATTACTTTTCTTCTAGCTTTATTGAAATATAACAGACAATTAATTGTTCATATTTACATTTTATAATTCAATGAGTTTTTCAACTATAATTGGCATACAAAATATATTAATTTAGTTGTAGAGCTTAGTGATTGGATCACTATATAACTCACAAAATAAAAACCCTATGAAATCTAGCATTCCTCTTCCCTTACATATCCATTACAACATCGTTGAATATTTCCTTTTCTGCACTTTATATCATCACCATGACTATTTTGTAACTACCAATTTGTACGTCTTAATCACTTTCTCATTTTCACCATTCCTCTGGTCTAGCATCCCTAAAAAATATTCTCTTTATCTCTGAATTTGTTTACTTTTTGATGTTGTACTTATTTACATACTTTAGATTCCACATGGATATAAAAGCATGTGATATTTGTCTTTCTCTGTCTGACTTACTTCATTCAGACAATAACATCTAGGACCATCAAGGCAATAACTTTTCAATTTCTGTCTTTTTAGTCTGTGTGTCTTTTAATCTGAAGTGTCTCTTATAGAGAGCATGTTTTGGTTGGAGAACTTAATTCCTTTCCATTTGAGGTATTTGTTGATAGGAATGTAGTTATTACCATTCCTTATTCATGTTTTTGATACGTGTGTGTGTGTGTGTGTGTGTGTGTGTGTGTGTGTGTGTTTTCTTAAAGGTGTCTCTCCAACATTTTCTGTAATACTGGCATGGTGTCTATGAATTTCTTTAGCTTATTTTTGTCTGGGAAGCTCTTTATCTGTTTTGTTGTTGTTGTTGTTGTTGTTGTTTTGTTTTTGTTTTTGTTTTTTACTCTAAATTCTAGCTTTGCTAGAATTATTGGTTGTAGATTCTAGATTTTGGCGTGTTGAATACTTTGAGCCAGGCCCTACTATCCTGCAGAGTTTCTTTTGAGAAATCAGGTGTCAATCTTACAGGTACTCCCTTGTAGGTAACTAACTGCTTTTCTCTTGCTGCATTTCTTTAGCTGCTCTTAAGACTCTGTCTTTGTATTTAACCTTCAGCATTTTAATTATGATGTGTCTTGGTGTGAGCCTTTCTAGGTTCATCTTCTTTGGGATTCTCTGAGCTTTGTGGGGTTCTATGTTTATTTTTTGTACTAGGATAGGGAAGTTTTCCATCATTATTTTATAATGTATACTTCATTTCTGACTGGTTTCATTTTATAATTTCTAACCTCTTTGTCAAAGGTCTTCATTTCCCTAAGTTCATTGAGTATCTTTATAACCAGTGTTTTGACCTCTGTGTTTGTTAGATTGCTTGGACACCATTTCTCCTGGAGATTTGTTTTGTTCTTTCATATGGGTTCTACTTTTGTCTTCCCATAGTGGACGCTTGCTGTATCTGTTTCTATGTAGTAAACCAAGCTCCAATTTTCTAATCCTATTAGTGTGGCTTTGTGTGGTAGGTGTGATGTGCATAGTCCTGAAAGAGGTTTATCTGTAGGTCAAGTTTAGCCCCAGCCCGTGCCTGTGCCAATCATCATACCATCTATCCCACTTTAGCCACTTAGGACCAAGCTGCCTCGCATCTTCACCCTCTCCTACAATGTGATTTCTTGTTTCTCTCTCTAGCTTTAGGGATCCTGTTCCTCTAGATCCCAGGTGACTTTCCTTGCTATATGCTCTTTGTTTCCATCCCAACTTTGACATGATCAGAAAAGGAAATGAACAAAGCCTCTAACATCTATGCTATTTTTTCTCATCCTATTTCTTAATAGGTTTTCAATTCTTCACTCTCTCTTCTTGTATTTCTGTGAAGCAAATATTGGTATGTTTGATGTTCTCCCAGAGGCCCCTTGAAACATCCTCATTTTTTAAAAAAATGTTTTTTTCTGTTGCTGTTCTGAATTGGTGTTTTCTGTTATGTCTTTTTCTAAATCCCTGATGTTATTTTATTTTATTTTATCTTATGTTCTTTTAATTTCCTCTAGTGCATTTTTAAATTTCAGCTATTATATTTTTTCTTTTTGACCTTTCAATGCTTTCTACTTTTGTTTTAATGTTTTCTGTCTACGTGGTAAAGTGCTCAGGGAATTCTACTCTTTCCCCAAGTACATTGGTCATCCTTATAATCAGTGTTTTGAACTTTGCCTCTGATAGGTTGCTTTACTTGTTTCTACGTATTAGGTAGGGCCACTCTCTTCTGGTCTTAGTAATGTGATCTGTGTAGTAGAAATCCTGTGAGGGCCAGTGGCACAGTCTTTCTGATCACTGAACTAGGTGTTTCAGGAGTGTCTATCATATGGGTGGTGTGTGCCCTCCTATTGTATTGGAGCTTTGGTGACTGTTTTCATGTAAATGACAGGCACTGACTTATAGGCTGATTGTGAGATCTGGTCAGTGAGAGGCTGATCATACAGAGTAGGATTCACTTTAGTAGAAATTTCCTGCATGCTCAGCCTGCTACTTGTGTGTGTTGTTGTTGGATGCAGTCCTTGTGGTACTCCAGCTGGGCATTCTGTCCTTAGAGCATCCTGAGAAGAATTACACCATAAGTCAAGTTCAGCTGCAGACTGTGTAGTTTCCAAAGCCACCTGGCAAGTGCCATCAAGCAATCTGTAGATGACTTCCACTTTGCTGGGCATAGAAGTGACTTGGGAAGCAAAGCAGGAGATAATGGTCAATGGCCACTAGTGCTGGGCTTGATAGAAGTATGAAGCGAGATGCTGCTTGTTGGGCTTTTGAAACCTTTGAAAGATTTTTTAAAAATCCCCAGCATGAGTCAAAAAGACCATTTTATGGAAAGGACACTGAAATGGCTTGAGGGCCCACAATTTGGGAGACACAGGTACTCTTACAATCATCTGGGCACCACATTTTTTCCTAATACTGCCTCATAATAAATTCTGCTTTATAGTATAGTTTCAAAATAATTGTAGCTATGGTGTTAATTTAATTGGAGAATTTATGTAGGTAACTAACCATATCAATCATGAGATTTTTTCTAGATCCAGAAACTTGTCCCTTTAATGTTGTAGTTAAAAGCAAAGACTTATTTCAGATATATCATATCTATGTACCATTACCTTTTGCAGAAAACACCAGAAAACACAATGAAATCCTGCCTGCTTATTACTGGACGTGTGACATGAACAGGAAATTTCAGTTACCCTCAGAAATAAAAGTCCCTGTATAAAATTGTGACATGTTATATTTAATAGACATTTTTACATAGTTTTGGTTTTGACTATAAATATTTCTTTAATATTTGTTACATCTATAACAGCAATTCAGTTATAGAATGACAGACACAAGGTTACGCTGTTGAGTAGTGAAATATTGTATTGTATGTAGATAAACATGGAATTCAACTCTATCTGTTTTTGTGGGTTTGGGGTGAATTTTAAAATTTTAATTTAATATATAATTTTTATTCATGTGCTGTGTAAATTCACAAACACACATTGAGAGAGCCCTCAATTTTGGTTCCAAGTGTTGCACATTATAGGGTTCTTCACATTCTCCTCTGATTTTAGGCTGTGTCTCTCTGCTAAAGCAATTCCAATATTATGGTTGTCATTTTTATTATAAAAGTTGATTATCAGCTTGCCATCTTAATTCCTTTTCCTTTTTCATTCATCCTCCCAACTCCCCTATCATCTGACACCTATCAAAATATTCTCCATATTTCTGAGTTAACTTTTGGCTTTGTTTTGTTTTCCAATTTGTTTGCTTGTTTGTTTGTTTGCTTGTTTTAGATTTCACCTATAAGTAAAATCGTAAGATACATGCTTTTTTCTTTGAGACTTATTTCACTTAACATTATATCCTTTAGGTTCATCCATGTTGTAATAAATATTTCATTTTATCTTATGGCAGAGTTGAAGTTCATTGTATATACATACCATATTATCTTTATCCAGTAGTCTACTGCTGAGCAACTTGGATTGCTTCCATAGCTTGGCTATTGTAAATGCTATAATTAAATTATAACCAGAGCCCTACTATGGTGATGACAAAGAAAATATCAGCCCTCATATAGCAGCTTGTATGCTGTGGTCTGACCAGTCCTCAGAGTCAGTAACCTGAGGATCCAAAAGCAGATTACAACATGAGGATGCACAGAACTCTCACAATAGATACTCCTGGAGCACCTGGCTCAGGTGATCAGGGAGACTAAATCAGTGGGCTCAACAGTGCCCTTACTACACAAGGCCATCCTTCCAAAAAGTGGAAAGGTGGCAGATCTACCTAATATATAGAAACAAATACAGAAAAGCTGCCAAATGAGCTTTAACATGTCTCGTGTTAAATCAACATGCCTCAGATTTTTAAGAAGAAACATCATTACAAAAATGCTTTCAAAAATGGAGGTAAGCTTTCTAACAGATTCAGAATTTAAAACACTCATTATAAGAATGCTCAATGGATTCCACAACCAGTGTAGACTGCTTGATATCTGAGTGGAAATAGTGGGAGATTTAAAAAAGAGAGAGAGAGAGAGAGCAGGAGGGAGAGAAAAACAAAAATGGAATTAGGAGGATCACTCTCCACTGATGGTGGGGCAATGGCATGGTTTTATTTTTGTAAGCTGCTTCTATACAAGAGCATACGATTGCTGGCTAGGGTAAGATCATCCTTGGCACAGTCACCCAACCCATATTCTATTATGAGCTTTTGCTGTCCCATCTGCTCAAGGTATGAGTGTACTTTCCTGTCGCAGAGAAACACCTCATTGCTTCCTGAACAGTTTGCACTTCCTCATTTTTGGGAGGGTTCATTGAGGCAAGGCAAACCTTAGCTGGCCTCACAGATTGCAATAACCTTGTCAGCTTACCGTCCGCTCTCCACACCTCCTTCTCTTTTTTATTTTTATTTTTATTTATTTTTTATTTTTATGCTGCAGAGCATTCAATGTAATATGAGGCTGTGCTATTTTTGTTGAAGGATTTGGCAGCCACCTGAAAAAGCACAAAAGAATACAACAAGTAAGCATACAATTCCAGCTAAAATCCAAACTATATGTGTAAGCATATTCAGAGAATTAAACCCTTATAAACTATCTAATAAATCTTTAGCTAAAACTTTTGGATTGATAATAGCATCTTTTGCATTCTATATATCCAAAAGCTCCTGATGCAAATTATGCAAATCTAAACTAAAAATTTCTGATGCCAAATTCCCTGTAAATGCAATTGTAGCCACCTAGACCGCTGATAGACTACATTAGTTACACACACCCTTTTATAAGTAGCATGACAGCTCAAACTTGTTCTTTTTTCAAGAGCTTCTATTTCATTTCCTATCTACACTACAATTGATTCTAAAGCATTCTGCTTACCTTCTAATTTTAAATCAATGTCTTCTGTTTCTTCATAACCATAGAAGTATTTTGAACCAATTCATTAACAAATTTAGTATTTTGTATGATTTTTGTTAAGGCCACTGCTGCAGTTACTACAGTAGCTATTAAGGACACAAGAGCTACTAGTCCTGCAATAATAAGTCCTATAATTCTCTTATCTCTACTCAACTCAGATTTTATTTCTAACAGAGTTTGTACCACACTATCATCATACCAATGTTATTTTAATTTAGTTGATAACATAATAAAACTTGGTTGATTTAAAACCAATAGATTTGACCCCTTATTATGGGGACCTACAAATTAGTTGAATTACAATTGGTACAAGATACATTAAAAATTTCATTTGAAGCAATATTTACAAATGTCCAATAAGAAAAACATGGGGGCGGGCCTGCAATGTAGGCCTGAACCCCATTGGTATGCTTAATATTCAAATCTTCAATAGATGAATCAGACAGAATAACAAAGTCTAAAGCTGCAGAAGCTCACCACAAGACCTTTTAAATATGTTCTTTTGGGGTGGTCATCAAAAAAGCTATGTATGCTGCAGGTCATCAAGTCTTTATGAGCAACAAGGCAGTGAGACCGGTCATACACTTTCTGCAACCATCCAGTTTTCTCATGTTCCAAAGGCAAAAGATGACCACATTCTAGCCAATTAACCCATCCTTTCAGTTACACTGATGCAGTATTCAGACTACATCAATACAGGAGGGTGTGTTGTTGGCACTACCATTGTAGTACTGAAAAGTCCAAGAATAGATCGTTGCTCCAAATATTTAAACATGTCCGACAGCAGGCTTCAAATAGGATTCTATTTTTAAGCATCCAATAACCCCAGCATGAGTTCCAGCGCAAAACTGATGACACCCCTGAATAATTAAAATTTACCCATTGTGGCCTCACATGATCATCAGATGGTCTCCTAAAACTCATGTATCATTAACAAACACAGGTACATTGACATCTTCCCATATAAGTGTAATTGGATGCAATACAGGAGGATTAAGAGAATAAATTCAATAATTTTCTCTTTTAACTACACTTAACTTGCACAATGATTAGAGCTAACATGGCCACAAACAATCAATTAGGAGTGACAGGCAAACCTTGACACCAAACCACGTCTTGACCTTCCGATGTCAAATGTTTAATATCTCTGCATGAAGGAGGATGTGCTCTCTGAGTTCACATGGATCATGGAACAACTACCAGAGCGATCTTCAGATGCTTCAGAGGAGGGATGAGCTTCTCCAGGTCTGATTCATCCACCATCTTCACAATGCCTGACAAGCCTCTTAGGCAGCCAATAAAGTCCATGGGCACCTGCAGGAAAAACAAAAATATGCCCTTGTCCCCATACTAATTCAGGCTCTGCGCTATGCCATTCATTAGTTAATGGATTCTTCTAATGAACTACTGTTTTTGGAGTTCACAACCATACTGAAGCTGTTTGACTGATATTATCTGTGTTTTAAAAATTTAAGTAAAAGATTATGGCTTAAGATATTCTGTTTTGGGTATGGTGAGTGTATTCTACAATGCCTTGCCCTTGCCCTTGAAGATTATAGGGAATTCCTGTTACATGTACAGACTGAAACATTTTACAAAATTGTTAAAATGTTTTGCTAGTATCTCCAGGCCTCTTGTCAGTCTTGATTTGCTGGGAAAGCCCAAGGACTGCAAAAGTTTGCAAATAATAACTAACGACACGTTCAGGACTTTCACATGAATGAGCGATGAGATGTTAAAGCCATAACTGGTGTCTACCATGGTATATACAAATAAAGCTTTTTGGAAAAACCCAACACGAGTAACGTCCATCTGCCAGATATGATTAGGTAACACTTCTTGCGGATTAATTCCACAATGAGAAACAGGCAGATGGATTTGATACTAACATTACTTAACAATTTGATGAGCATTTTCATGATTTAATCCAAATCTCTTTCTCAGGGAAGATGCGTTCTAATGGTGTAGTTGATTACTCTATGTAGCCAGCTGCATACGGGTAGAGAGTGCTGAAGCTAACAAAGATTAATGGTAATAGCTTTATCAGCTTGGGTAGCATGATCAGTATGTTCATTTCCTTCTGCTATGGTGCGGGAAGCTGTGAGTGTGCTTGTATATGTCCAATGAAGCATAACTCATTCCTGGCTTGAATAAGTTTTTGAAGCTGGATAAATAAATGAAAAAGGCTTTCATCTGCTGTGTGTTCAATAAAAGCAGTTTTAATAACCTGGCATGCAGTGTATAAATAAGCACTGTCTGAATAAATATTTACAAATTGTTGTGGAATCAGCTCTAAAGTTCAGACTAAAGCCAATAACTCAGTTCTTTGAGCCACAGTCATGTTAGTTTGTTTTGAATAAGTCTGAGTAGAAGTAAGTACTGTGGCAACACCATTATTGGAACCATCCATAAAGACAGTAAAAGCTTTAGGGATAGGCACCTGAAAAATCACCTTTGGAAAAATAACAGGTATTTGTATTAAAAACTGTATTAGCTTATCAGGTGTGAAATGACAATCAATGGTTGCATTACATTGAGCTAAAGATAATGACCAGAAATCAGCATATTGATTCAACCATGCTTGCTGCTTCTAATTATAAGGAATAATTATAGCATTAGTACCTCTTCCCCAAAGCTACCACATCTGACTCAACTCTTATCTATAATGACAGCAACTAGATCATAATATGGGTTAAGAACTTTTGAAGCAGAATTATGTAAATGTTACCACTCTATTGGCCCTGGTTTCTGCCACATAATTCCATTTGGAAAAAATTTAGTTGGGCAAATTACTAAAACAAAGGCAGAGGAGGGTCTAGACAGTAGGCCTGTATTTTGTATGTCCTCACTTATTTGTAAATCTCCTCTCAAGATATCAAATAAAGGCTTTAGTTGTCCTGTGGTAATTCTAACTGTGGTCTAAGCCAATTAATGTCTCCAAGCAATATTTGAAAGTCATTAATTATCTTTAATGAGTCAAATTGGATTTGAACCTTTTGTGAAGTTTAACTGTATGCTATAAAATTATACTCCCTAAATATAAAAAAGGTACAGACAGACCTCTGCACTTTCTCTGGTGCAATACAAAGACCATAATTTTGTATGGATATTTTTAATTCACCATATGCCTGCTGTAATACTCCCTTCTCTGCATGCGCAAGCAAGATATCATCCATATAATGAATGATATAGGAATCTGAAAACTTTAACTGGCAATACTACCTAGGCAACAAAATTCTGACATAATGTAGGACTGTTAGCCATACTCTGAGGACAAACACTCCATTGGTACATTTTTATAGGTTCTTTAAAATTAATTGAAGGGAGGCTAAATGCAAACATTTCTTATCTTCTGAATCCAAAGGTATGGTAAAGAAACAAATTTATAATAATAAGTAGAACATTCCAAGAAATCATGGTAGGAGTAGAAAGGCTAGGTTGAGTGGCACCAAAAATTTCCATGGTTAAATTGACTGTTTTTAAGTCCTACAGTAATCGCCATTGGCCTGATTTCTTTTGTATCACAAAAATTGAAGTACTCCCAGAACTAATGAAAGGCTCAATATGACCTGCCTTAAGCTGTTCATTTATTAGTTGCCAAGCTGCAGAAAACTTCTTGAGTTTGAGGCCATTGGTCTACCCAAATGAGATTATCAGACTTCCAAAAACTTTTGTCCAGCAGAAATCTCACCAGAGGTAGAAGTAGCTACCAATTCCCCAATTACAAAAATTTTGATATCTGAGCCCAGAGTGATGATTTTTAGATTGGCCTTGTATTGGCTGTATATGGCCATGCTATTCCTTCTCTTGTTCACTAAGCAAGACATATCCTTGTCTAAACATCATATTGGAAACCTGAGCATTTGGAGTAAAAATTGCAATTTTTATTTATGATAAAACATCTTTTTCCTACAAATTAACAGGCAAACCAGGAAGAACATAAGGATGGAAAGAGCCTTGCTGACTATCAGGATCTGTCTATTGTAATATTTTTGAGCTATGTAAAGGTCGTTGAGCCTGTCCTATGCTTTGTAGCTTAGTTAAAGCTGGAGCAGTAAGCCAATTAGAAAACCAGCGTTTATCAGCAATAACCAGCACATCAGCTCCAGTATCCAAAATGCCTGAAAACATTTTCCCTTCTATCAATAAAGTCAATATCCAAAAACACAACTCCAAAATCTCGTCTTTCTTGGAGGTCAGCACTTTCCCTGTCTTTACATGGGGAATAAGCACTAATTGAGCAATTCTACCAGTAGGCAATATTTGAATAATTCTTATTGTTTGAGCCATCACCTTAATCTCTGCTGTATAATCTTCATCTATGACTCCTGGAAATACTTGGAATCCTTTTTTAGTCATGCTGCTTCTAGCTAATATCAGACTTACTCTTCCAGGAGGAATGGGACCCCAGTTTCCTGCAAGGATGGCTTTAGGTCTCATTTCAGGAGTTAATATGTATCTGGTCATGGAACTGAGGTCCAGTCCTGCATAGCATGGCACAGTTGTTCAACAGTGGGCTTATCTGGCACCCTGGAGAAAGGATTGTAGATGGGAGCCCTCTCCGGGGCAGCCACTCCACACTGGAGGGAAAGACCACCTATAGTTGGTAGTTAAGAGCCCTCATGGTTTGACAGGGCTGGGCCAACCTCATGGCCTGTTTCCTTATATTCATTAGCCCAATGCTTTCCTCATTGACATCTAGGACAAACTCCAGGTGCCCTAGGTTTGATCATCTCACTACCCCAATGGGTGAGATGACCTCCTTTCCCTCAGTCAGCCTTTTTGTAGATACTCTCTGGCAAATGTTCAGTTCCGCCACAGTGAAAACAAGTTCCTTGACCTGTGGGCCCTTTAATTTGCCCAAGGATTGAGTTAATGCAACAGCTAATGTAGCTCCTTATACACAAGCCAGCCCAATATCAGCACATATTCTAATAAAATCAGATAGCATACCTGTCTTCCTACGGGGTATAATTGTTGTTGGGGTGGGCTTATTGGCATTCTCATAAGCAAGCTGTTTCATTATTATGTCTTTTGTCTCAGCATTAGACTCCATTCTAGACTTTGTCTGTAAAAGACTGGAAACAAAGTCCTGGTATAACTCATCTAGACCCTGTCACACTCCACTGAGTTCCTCAGATTTGGCTCCTGATGTAGGCAAACTACACCAAGACTTCACAGCACAAAAGTTAATTTGTTGATATGTGTGTGGCTGAAATATTATTTGTTGCACCAGATCTAGATGCTGTCCCTTTCCAGTTAACATTTCTATTGTAATAGAAACATTATAAGCTGTATTATGCCTTGCTTGCTGCTCAGTAACATCATACCATTCACTTTTCCAGAATAAGCAATCTCCTCCCAAAAACAAGCTATAGCTATTGTTTTCCAGTCATAGAGAGGCAAGGTTTCATATTGCAATCCTTTAAGCACTGTCAAAGTAAAGAGAACAGTAGGACCATGGGTTGCACAGGCCTGTTTTAAATCTTTCAGTATCTTAAAAGGAACAGCTGACTGCTCTCAGACAATCTGCCTCTGATTGTTAAGTCTTTCTTTAATGGGAAAAGCATGAAAATTTATCATATCTTCTCATCTTTTTTCAGCTTTCTGAATTTCTTTTTGCACTGGGGAATGGGACATTCTAGAATGGTGATTCTTAGATCCAAAGTAGGTGGTTGAAGTAAATTAGCGGGAGGAGTGCCACACGAAAGTTTAACTAGCATGACAACTAATCCTGTTGAGGAATTCTCCCCTTCATTTTGACTCCTCACTCAAAGATTCTGACTGACGACACATCTGGCCCCTCTTTCTAATTACTGCTCATATTCTGTAGGAAGAGCTTTCTTCAAACTAGGAGTAGTATACGCCATCCCTGACTTCAATGTTTCAGATTACTCTACTGTACTTTTTAACATCTGTGCCAGATCGGAAGCAGCAGTAAGATCACTGTCCAAAGGGTAGGATCTAATAGGTCCCTCACTAGCTCCCACAAAGCAAAGGTAGGCAGAGAAAAGTTCTTTGGCCCTCAGCTGAAAAGTGGTCATGCAAGCACACCCCACTTTCTCCGCCTCTAAGTTTACTGCATTTTCTGCTGAAAACCAAGGACAAGTCTCTTGAACAAAATATAAAAATTGCTAAATCTGGTGAGTATGCACACCATATCCTCAAGCCTTAAGCATTGCTTTAAGCATTTGTACAAAAATATTGCTGTTTTTACACCCTGTTGTCCCATGTTTTACTCCCGACTATACTAGTTGTCCATTTTTTTTCTGGTGCACCTTTCAAAAAGTCATAGACTAGCCTCTTAACTCTCATTCTGCCCTATGTGTACACTTACTTGAGGGAGTCTCCTCACAAATCGGTTTTGCATCTTTTCTAGTCAGATTCCTGTCCAGGTGCCATCTGCCGCACCCAGTGCAGTCTGCTTGATACCTGAGTGGGAACAGTGGGAGATGCCAAAAAGAAAGAGAGAGACAAAGGTGGAATCAGGAGGACCACCATCCACTGATTATGGAGCAATGGTGCAGTTTTATTTTTGCAAGCTACTTTTATACAAGAGCATACAGTTGCTGGCTAGGATAAGATCATCCTTGGCACAGTTACCCGAACTACATTCTATTATGAGCTTTTGCCTTTCTGTCTGTTCAAGGTATGAGTGTACTTCCTTGTCCGAGAGAAAGACCTCATTGTTCCCCGAACAGTTTGCACTTCCTCATTTTTGGGAGGGTTCATTGAGTCAAGGCAACCCTTAGCTGGGAAGAGTAAATAAACTGAGTGAGAACTTCAACAAGAGATTGTACAAATAAAGAGAGAGAGAGAGAGAGAGAGAGAGAGAGAGAGAGAGGTAGAAATTATATTTATAAAATAATCTTTCAGAAATGAAAAACATGATAATAAAGAATATATCAAAAAGTATCAACTGCATTAAAATGAAGCAGAAGATTGAATCAGTGATTTGACAGTAAAGGGAGCAGAAACACCTACTCAGAACAGCAACAAGAAAAATAATTTAAATGATGATAGCTAAAGAAGCCTTTGAAATAACATCAAGTATCATGACATTTGCATAATAGGTGTAATCACACACACAAAAAAGGAAACAAGAAATGAAAAGGCTGTTTGAAGAAATAATCCTCTGTAAACTTTCCTAACCTGGAAAAAATGAAAAGTCATACAAGCTCAGGACACAGTTCCAAACAAGATGAACTCAAAGAGGTCCACACCAAGACATATCCTAATTAAAATGCACAGTTTAAAAAACAAGAGAGAATCTTAAAAGCAGCAAGAAAATAAAAAAGACAATTAGATACCCACAAGAAAGCTGTCAGATAAAACATATAGCATTCTCATGAATAGAAATATTCAACACCGTCAAACAGTTCATACTACATAAAACAGTTACTAAATTCAATTCAATACCCACCAAGATACCAATGGCATTTATTATAGTATTAAAACAAATTTATTTCAATGTCAAAACAAATAAGTCTGAAATTAATATAAAACCACAAAACAACACCTATGTGGTTGTATCATCTGCAAAATATTCAATGAAGTAAAGGTAGGTTTTTCAATAAGTGGCGCTGGAAAAAGTTGGCAGATACATGCAAAATACTGAAAACAGACAATTTTATTACATCAATTAGAAAAATAAACTCAAAACAGATTTAGAACACATCTAAGACACAAATTTTAAAACCCCTAGAAGAAGATATAGATGGAAAACTTTTTGACTTTGTTCTTAGCATTTTTTTCCAATATATATATTCTCGGACTAGAAAACTAAAGAAAAACATGATGCTATATTAAATTATTAATATATTAAAAATTTTGCAAAACAACAAAATCAACAAAACAAAAAGGCAACCTACTGAGTGGAAGAAAACATTTGCAAGTTTATATATCCAATCAAGGGTTAATATTCAAAATATTTTAAAAACTCATATAATTTAACATTTAAAGCAATTTAATTTAAAAACAGGAAGTGAGTCAGAATTTTCAGTTCTTGAGTAGGATGTACAGATGACCAATACACATGTGAAAAGATGCTCAACATCACTAATCAACAGGGACACGTAAATTGAAACACAATGAGATATCGCCTCACATCTGTCAAAATGACTGTCGTCAATAAATCTACACCAAACAAGCATTGGGGAGGATGCAGAGAAAGGAATCTCTTGTGTGCAGTTGGTGGGGCTGCAAATTGGTGAAGCTCTGTGAAAAAACCAGTATGGGCATTCCTCAAAATTTGTAAAGTAAAATGCCTTTTGAATTTAAACAAACAAAATGAAAATAGACTCCCACGTCCAGAGAACAACTAATGACTGCCAGACGGGAGGTGCGTGGAGAGACTGGGTGAAAAATCGTGATGAGATTAAATGCTAGGTGGCAGTTACAAAACAGGCATGGAGACATTAAATACCAACACTAGTTAAAAATAATTTTCTTTAAAGTAGAACTACTCAGTGACCTAGAAATGTTATCACTGCTGTTTGAAGAAATCTAAAACACTCATTCCAAAAAAAAAAAAATATGCACTACTATATTTATTGTCACATTACTTATAATAGCCTAGATATGTATGCAAACCAAGCGTCTATCAATTGACCATTGGATTTTAAAAGTTTTCAAAAAAAAGGAAGGATTTAGAGTAAACTTTGACAATCTGCCAATTCTGGGTTATCTAAACTATGACTTCCCTTTTGTCGGTTTCCATATCAACATGACTTTGCATGGAGGGTACACACACAAAATCAGAAAGGGTATTTTGGTTTTGAATAGTATAGTGAACAATTAGACTGTGAAGACATAGAAGGAACATTCTTAAACATTTGTGTTTTGAATGAAGTGAAAATTTTACTCACCTCATTATTATGTGCAGCACCAGTGAGGTTCAATTCCAGGTTCTATTTTTGTGAATTTCTCTGCAGCCAAGATCAAGGGAATCAAGTCTTGGATGTAGACTTTCTACTTAAAAGGCTAATCACAGCCCACCAACCTCTCACATCAAGTGTGTCTGACCATGAGGGAAGCTACTGATACCTTTTAAAAACTGCTCCCACCCAAGAGTTTGACCTGGGCATGTATAAACTTTATATTTGGACCTTTATTAAGCATAATTCTCCTGTTTATTTTATGCTTGTCATAGAAATCTCATTCTTAAAAATTCTGACAATTCTAGAGACACCGTTTTCCAAGTCTGTCAACTCCTTATGTTTTGATTGCTTATTTTAAGTCATCGTTGTTATTATGAAGGCAATTTATATGTATCATGTGGTTGTAATGGTTAGCTTTACTCAGGCATGGACAGCTAATTTCTTCATCAGAACTTCACAGGCAATTGCAACTGCTGACCGTCTAACAAGATGTTGAATGTGCCACCCTAAGCCCCATACCACCATAGTCATAGTAACTCACTAGTAAACTGTGTTCTAATTTTAGTTCTATTCCATATTTTACTTTCATTAAGAATCAGAACCCTCAATCATTCACTATTGTGTTTGTATGACCCACTTATGAATAAGAAATTAGGAATCTCATTGCCTTAGGTGACATTGCTAGTGATGTTGTCACCCTTACTGAAGCACCACAAATGGCTGTAGTTGCTTTAGCCAAGGTCTTAAGAGAGAACCAAATTGCTGCAGGCTATCTGTTTGCACAACAAGGAGGTGTATGCACAGTACTTAATAAATATGGTTTTCTATGTATAAACATTTGTGTCTCATGAAGTATAAATTCATTTAGAAGTTATCAGAAAGGAAGCCACTTGACACTTTGGACTTATTCTGTTTATTGACCCTTTCATCGGGTGGCAACAGAGATAGATTTATTGTTTGGAAAAAAAATTAATTCACGTTGGTTTAATAATTCTACTTGTTTTTTGATGTTATAAACTATATTTGTCATATGTGGCTTTTCCCAGTTAAGTTCATGAACAAAGCTTCAGCTAACCTATGTTTACTTTACAGACTGAACTAGCCACCTACATCTTTGCAAGAGAAATGATTCTTCAAAAATATTAAAAATCATCAGTAGTTTACTGATGATCAACACCAAACTCTTTTTGCCCCAAATTGTCCAAATACACCCTCTCACGTGACACAATCCTTGAACATACCTCTTCTGTGTCATCTAATCTGCTAGAAATAGGGCTTTACTAGCAATAAGAAACAAAGCTAGTGAGAAACCATCTGAGCATAAAAAAGCCATTTGAGCATCATTAAAACAATGCAGGTTTTTTTTTTAATCAATGGTGCTTTAACTGCAAGATCTTGATGAAAAAGCAGAAATATCCAAAACCCTTTTTGAGTTGGTCTAAATTAACTTACATCAGCCAGAGGTTGAGAGAAAGGAAAGAACTGTAAGTCTGTGAATGGTCATGGGTCAGCTAACAAAAAATTCACACTAGGCAGGTCTGTATGTAGATTAATTTCCAGGTGGCTCTTTCTGTGATTATCCAAATGGGAATGTCCAGGCATTTATCAAACTCTAGGATGCTCCACTTGTTAATATGTGCACTTACAGAACTGTCACCTACAGTGTTCTTTGTACAGAAAAGGCCATAACAATAAATTTTTAAAAAATTCAGTACAGGATAAACTATTCTGATGATAAAAGCAGATATATAATAATCACAGTTAATTGTCTACTTGGACAATAGTAGCAAATTCAACTATACTTACCAGAAACAATTACTCCCAGAACAAAAAGATCTAAAACTTATTATCAAAAGATAAAGAGGAGAAGGGAGTAAGAACATATTGCTTTTAGAATTTAATGTATTTGAACTTAAAGGCTATCAGCCTAAAATAGACAGTGATAGATATTAATGTGTGAATCTCATGGTAATTGTGAACCAAAACTATGCAAAAGTACTCAAAAAAGAGATAGACTCGATTCAAATATTAAAGAAAATCAACAAGTCAAAAGGAAACAGAGAAAGGATACTGAATAACAACAAAAATGATACAAAACAATTAACTAAATGGCAAAAAGCACATATGTATCCATAATTAACCCAAAGGTAAATGGGATCGATGTTCCAATCAAAAGACATAGTGTGGCAAAATGAAGCTTTAGAAAAGTGATCCATCAGTGTGTTGCCAAAAGAAAGTCGATGCAGATCAAAATACACACACAAACTGACAATGAAAAGGAGAAAGATATTCCAGGTAAATAGAAATTAAAAGAATCTGAGGTAGGAATTCTCAGGTTGATGTCACCACAAAACAAATATGTAAAAAGAGACAATGGACATTTCATAATTTTAAAGGAACTCAATTTCAAAAAAGATATAAGAAACCATAAATATGTATGCACTCAATGTAGTAACACTCAAGTTAATGGACATATTGCAAATTAATGAACATAACCCAAGTTAATGATCACAAAAGCAGAACATAAGAGTAATACTATTACAGTAGGGGATGTTTTAAATCAACATAAGATTTATTGAAGGTTCATGTTAGAAGATGGGCTATGTCAGGGTAGGTTTCAGCCCTGTGGAATTTGAAAGTAAGAACACAGAAGGTTACAATACACTTTAAGGGAGAATCAGGTGACTGGCAAAAATATCTAATCCATAGTTCTAAATGAGTGCTCCACCTACATCAATGAATAATCATCCATACACAAAATTATTAATGAAATAACAATATTAAATACAACTTTAGATAGATATCTACAGAATTCTGCAGGGGACACATTTTTTTTCAAGTACACGTAGACCATTTTCCAGGACAGATAAGATACTACGTTACACACAAGCTTCAATAATTTCTAGAAGATTTAAATTTTATCAAGTATGTTTTCATGACATATTTCAATGTCACAAAAATAGAAATTAACTACAGACAAAAAACAAAACTGGGAAAAGCAAATGTATAGAGATTAAACCACACACTTCTTAACAAGTGAATCCAAGTGGAAAATTCAATAGGAAATCAAAAACTACCTTGAGACAGTGGAAAGTAAAAACACAAACCTCCAGAATTTGTAAAAGGAAGTAAAAGCAGTTAAAAAGTGAATTTTTATAGCTGTAAATGCCTACCTCAAAAAGCTGAAATAAACTCTCATCATCTAATTGTCATTGAAAGAAATTAAAAAAAAAATAGGAACAAAATATAAGATAAGCAGAAAAGTAAAGCAAAAGATTAGAAAAGAAATAAATTAGAAACAGAAAATGAATAATCAGTAGAAAAAATTAAGACTAAGGCCTGGTTCTGCCTTTAGCAGGCCTGAAATGTCTCTTCACATTATTGTTTACTGTCTTTTTCTTTTCTGCCATTCTTATAGTTGCTTCCTTATAGGTAACTAACTGCTGTACTCTTGCTACTTTTAAGAGTGTCTCTTTGTATTTAACCTTTGGCATTTTGATTATGATGTGTTTTGGTGTGGGCCTCTTTGGGTTCCTCTTTCTTTAGATTCTCTTTACTTCCTGGGGTTTTCACCCGGTGAAGGAAGTTTCCTATCATTATTTCTAAAGAGCTCTTCAATGTCTTCTTTTCCTTCAGATAACTCTATGACAGAACCATATTTTCATTTAATAGTATCCCATAGGCTTCCTACATTATTAGTATTATAAAGTTGGCTTCTTTTTTTCTTGCTATTTTGATTGTATGTCTTTCATTCCCCATCCTCTATATTGATGGATCGATCCTCTTCTTTATCCACTTTGGTTTTTTTTTTCCATCTAATCTGCTCTTCATCTCAGATAATGTTCTTCTTTTCTGACTGGTTCCCTTCTACAACTTCCATTTACATTTTTATTATTTTTAAAAATTATTTGTAAAGTTCTCACTGAGTTCATCTACTCTTCCAGTAAGTTCCTTGAGCATCTTTATAACCAGTGTTTGAATCTCTGCCTCTGTTAGTTTTCTTGTCTCCATTATTCCTGTTTCTCTGTTCTGTTCTCTCCTATGGTTCTGCTTCTTAGTCTTCCCATTTTGGATGTCTTTCCAAAGCTTCAAAGTCTCTTGCTCTTATCAGCATGGCTTTGTGTAGTAGGTGTCCAGAGGCACAGTACTGAGAGGGGTTCAGCTGCAGGCCAAATTTAGCCCAAGCCTGTGCCCCTCCAGGACCACCATTAAGATTAAACAAGCAATTCAGGGACACCGTGCTGATAGTTGCCTCAAGAAAACAAACCAGAAACAGGCGAGCTGCCTCCACTGTACCTTGGCTCTGCTCAGCAAGGAGCACCTGACTCACCAAGGACACACCTGGATGTGCTGAATGAGGCTTGGGTGGGGCCACCAGTTGGGGAGGCAGAGTTACAGGGAACACTCTGGACAGAGCAACTTCTGTTATCCAGTTTGATGACTTCTCAGATACAGTGGTGCTGCGTCTGCACACTGAGAAGGGGGAGATCTCAACAGAGGAACAGTGATGCTACTGGGATTTCTGTCTGAAAGAGAACATAGCGTCTGTCCCTTGGTCCAACAACTCAGTGTCCCCTTTAAGTCCCTGGTGCCCTCCATGCAACCAAACCAGTGCTGGTTTTCAGAGAAAGGAGATCCGACACCAGAAAAGTTTGCTCATTGCCCTTTAAGAGGTATCTGCAACTGCTGGAGCTTCTGTCCCACACAGCCACTGGGGATCAGGCAGCCATGCGTTTTCACCTTGTCCTACCTTCTTTCACTGCACGGTGGTACCTTAGTTCTCCGCCTAGTTTTATGACTTGTGCATTTAGATCCCAGGTGAGTTTGCTTACTACTTGTTCTTTGTTTCCATTACAACTTTTATTTGTCACCAGAGGAATGAACATAGCCTCTATCATCTATGCCGTATATTCCTGCCCACGTTTTTTATTTTTAATTAAATTTATTGGGGTGGCATAGGTTTGAAGTGTACAATTCAATAATATTTCATATGTATATTGCACTGTGTGTTCACCACCCAAAGTCAAACCATCTTTTGTCATCATATATTTGACCCCTTATTCCTCTTCTCCTCTTTCCTCCCTGCTTTTCTCTGGGGACCACTAAACTTTTGTCAGTGTCCATGCTGTCTGTTTTTCTTGTTCATTTTATATCCCACATATAAGTGAAATATAGTTTTCCATTTTTTTTCTGAATGAGTTATTCAGCATACTTTGAGGTCCTTTCATGTTGTCACAAATAGTAGTATTTCATCTTTTCTTATTTATAAGTAATATTCCACTATATACATGTACTACATTTTTTTTTATTTCATAATCTATCCAACGGCACTGGGATGTTTCCATGTCTTGGCCACTATGACTAATAGTGTGATGAACATAGGGGTACACATATCTTTGTATATAATTGGAAGCTTTTTGATTTCTGGTTTAAATTTATTTGTCATAATTGGTCTGTTCAGTTTTTTCTTCTAGACTGAGCCTTTAATAATAATATCTATCTATAAATTAATCCATTTGTTCTAAATTTTCCAAGTTTTTGGCATACGATTTTTCATGGTATTTGTAAAATAATTTTCTGTATCTCTGATATAAGTTGTTACATTTCACATTCTGTTTTTTACTTTATTTATTGAGTTCTCTTTTTGATGAGTATGATTAAAGGTATATTGTTATTTACTTTTTTTAAAAAACCAGCTTTCCATTTAACAATTTTTTTTTCTTTTTGCATTTCTAGGTACTCTTTAGTTTATTTCCACTCCGATCTTTATTATTTTCTCCCCCTTTCACTTGAGGCTATTTTGCTGTACCATTTTTAGTTTATTTTAACTGAAAGTTTATTTGAGATAACTCTTTGTTTCTTAGATCTGAAAAATATTCATCACCCGTATTCACAGCAATACAGGTGTATTGCTATGAATTTTCTTCTTCGGAACGTTATTTGTGTGTGTGTGTGTGTTCCATGGATCTGTAGTCATGGAGTTTTTATTTTCGTTTATCTCAAGATATGTCTTGATTATTTCCTTGATCTCATTGTTAACTCATTCATTGTTTAGTAGCATATTATTAGTCTCCATGTGTTTGTGTGGTTTTCATTTTTTTTGTACTTGATTTTTGGTTTCATGTCATTGTGGTTAGATAAGACACTTGATTTCATTTAAGTCTTATTAAATTTACTGAGACTTTTCTAGAGATCTAACACGTGGTCTACCATGTGCACAACAAAAGAATACAATTTTTGTTGCATTGGGGTGAAATGTCCTATAAACACCAATTGAATCCAGGAAGTCAAATGTGTAATTTAAGCCAACTGTTTTGTGTTGATATTTCACCTGGGAGATCTGTCTATTGGTTTCAAAAAGATGTTAAAGTCTCCTACAATGACATATTACTGTTCATTTCACGTTGTCAATATTTGCTTGATATATTTAATGGAACTGTGCTGGGTACATAAATGAGTACCAGGATTATATTCCCTGTTTAATTTATCACTTTTTATTATGGGCTTTTTGTCTCTTATTATAGATTTTGATTTACAAATCTATTTTGTCTGATATTGGTACTATAACCCTAGCTTTTATTTTCTTTTCATTTGTAAAAAATATCTTTGTCCATTTGTTACTTTCTCACTGTGTCTGTCTTTCCACCTAAAATGAGTCTTTTACAGACAGCTCATACACAGGTCTTGTTTTCTGACTCAATCAACTACTCTATGCCTTTTGATTGAGGCATTTACTACACTTACATTTGAACTGACTATTGAGAGGGAAAAAGTTATTGTCATTATATTATTCCTACATATGTTTCTCCCCTCCTTCTTTTCTTATGAAAGACTCTTTAACGTATCTTACAACACCGGTTCAGTGGTGATGAACATTTTTAGCTGTGTTTGTTTGTTTCAGTAATCTTTTTATGTCTTTTCAATTTTAAATGTTAGCCATTCTGGGTAGGTGGTAGGTCCTCGCTTTTTATAATTGAATATTTTCTGTCAATCCCTTCTGGCCTGGAATGTTTCCATTGAGAAATCAGCTGACATTCTTGTGAAAGCTCCCTTGTAGATAATTAACTGCTTTTCTTTTTCTGCTTTTAGCACTCTCTTTGTCTTTAAACATTGACATTTCGATTACGATGTGTATTGGTGTGGGCCAGTTTGGGTTCAAATTGTTTGGATCTCTCTTTCACTTCCTTCATCAGATGAGGGAAGTTTTCAATCATTATTTATTTGTGTAGATTTTCAGTTTCTTGCTCTCCCTTTCCTCCTTTCTCTATGATGCAGGTGTTTGTGCATTGACATTTTCCCAGAGGCTTCTTAAACTCTTTCTGTGTTTTTTTTTTATTGTTTTTTCTTGTTGCTATTTTGATTGGGTGTTTTCTGCCACCTTGTCTTTTAAATCACTGATTCAATCATCTGCTTTATCTAATCGATTGTTGATTTTCCTATATACATTTTATTTCAGGTATTGTATTTATCACTGCTGAGCGGCTCTTTATTATGGTTTCTCTTTATTATGGTTTTTAATTCTTACTATCTCTATGTTGAAGTTTCACAAATTTTGTGAACATAATTATAACTAGTACACTAAACTCTATGTCCAGTAGGTTGCTTGTCTTCATTTCATATAGCTCTTTTTTTTTCTGATGTTTTCTTCCTGCTTTTTCACTTGGGTTGCATTTCTTTGACTCTTTATGTTGGCTACCTTCCTGTGTCATGTAGAGCTGATAAGTGTCCCAGTCTTAGTAGAGTTGCCTATGTAGCTGATGTCCTGTATTGCTCAGTGACACAAGGTCCTTGATCACCTGAGCTGAGCTCCTCAAGTGTGTACTTTTTGTGGGTTGTTTTGCCCTTGTGCTATAATTGAGCCTTGGTTGCTACTGGCACATTAGTGGGAGGAATTGACCCACAAGCTGACTGGATGTGGGGATCTGGCACACTCACAGTGCATAAGCTGCTGTGTGATGGCTGATCCCATAGAGAGGAATTCACCTCACTGAGATCACGCTTCGTGTGTGCCCTCGACAGACCAAATGGGTGGTGTTCTGCTATGGTATGAAGCTGGTCACCAGGGGTGTTTGTACTGGAGTCTTTTGGGAGGGGCACCTGTGGAGATGCATGTCAGCCACTGCCTGGAGGGAGCTACAAAGCAATCTGCAGTTGGTCACTGCCTGAGCTGGATCTGGATATGCATGGGAGAAGTCACACTGTGATCCCAAACCTGCTGCTACCAGCATGAGGCCTGAAACAGCTCAGCAAATTGGCCAGGGCACCCCAAGGCAAGCTTCCACCTCATGGCTTTCAGTAAGGCTCAGCCAGTGAAAGAATGTTGGGCAGTATGTGGGTTGGGTAGGCTAGGTGGCTTGGAGGTTCAAGTCATCACTCAAGTGGGGTGAGTTGTGTTTACCATCTTAGTGCAGATGCGGATTCACTGTTGGGGAAGATCTCAACACAGAAAAGATGCCAGTTGTCCCTCTAGCCCCTACACCAAAGCCACAGAACTCAGTCTTTCCCTATATGTCTCGGACACCTCCTGAGCTGCTGTCTCTTTGCCAGAGTTCACTGTGAGTTCTCAGGTATGAAAAAGTTAGTATGGAGGTTCTTTATGAAAATGCCTGGTGTTCCAGCCATCTATCTCACCTAGACAGTGGGAATCTAGGCAGGTTCTCACAAGCAAAGGTTGTGGAGATTTCTCATCCCAGCACAGGAAACCCAGCCTGGTGGACCCAGTTTGGGGCTGGGGTGCCTTGCTCCTCAAAGGCAAACCTCCTGAACTGAGATATCCTGCCCTGTGCTCAACCACCACATGTGTTTGTGAAGACAGCTCCTATCACTTTCTGCCCATCCTACCAATCTCATTGTTGCTTTTTTTTTTTTTATACAATCCTAGTGTTAGAAGTTTCATTTCTATGGTGTCCCGATCATTCTCCAACTTGTTCCTTTTTACTCTTTCTTAAATTTCTAATTTGGATGTCGGTATAGGAGGAGGTGAGCACAGTTTTTACCTACTTCACCATCTTGACCCCATTTGTTCATAGTGATTATTAAGTAATGACTTCTGCAGTTTCATCATTTTTTTAATGTATTTATGTTTGTTGTTCATCATTTTCTTTATGATTAATTTAATTTCATTTAAAATTACTGGGTTAGTTCTTAACAACAACAAAATAACCAACTACAAAAAAAAGGACAGTAATTTTGTCCAACAAGGGTGTGTGAGAACCAAATTAAGTAAGTCAAGGGAAGTTGCTAAAACATTATTCGAACAATGCTAATTGTGCACCAAGACCCATCTGATCTCAGGGAACCCACTCTACTTGAGAAGTACCCTAAAAATAAAAATTCTGTTCAACTGGGAAGGCTCTGTTGCTGGGCCTGCTACAGCGGGGATGCACACCACTCTGTGAATGAAGACGTAGTTTGTGTCCTTTGATCCTAAGACAGAAATGTCAGGACTCAAGACAGAATGACAGAGGTCCACATGCCCGTATTCACACTAAGTGCAATGTGGAGATGTATCTGGACATTACAGTCTTCTTTAAATAGTGGCAAGTAATGAACCCAGCATCACTCCCATGGGGACAGGATTCCATGTCAGGGTCTCAACTCAGGCTGCCAGGCAGCAGGTGATCCAACTGAACTACACTTACTGATCACACGTGACTTACTTAGGACAGAAACGCTCTTTCCTTTGGAGAATGAGTTAGGGGAACCTGACAGGGAGGTTAGGGGCTGGCTAGAGGATTGGGGGGAAATTCTGAAGCAGCAGCCCAGGAGCCGTGCCACACATCACCCCCAGCTCAGTAGGCTCCCCCTTGCTGAATTAACCTCTTGCCTGCAGCCTGATTCACTCCACCAGAAACTGAGCCAAGACTATGCCATAGCTGTAGACCCTTCTTCCCGACCCACTTATCTGTGGCACCTGGGGGCACAAGATCATTGTCTGCTCCAGGTCCCGGCTGCCCCTAGCTGCATGCAGGGATGCCCGGACGCTAGGTGGGGGCCAGTGATTTGTGTGGAAGCTTACACCAGCCCAGGTTTGGCTTATGTTCTGGTGTGGCATAGGAGACCATGCTGATCCTTGGTGGGTATCTACTTTGTTTGTGCACAAGAAGCTTCCATGAGCTAGGGCATCAGTGGAAAAGCAGGCCCACAGCTGAATTCTACAGGCCCTGAGATGAGATATGGTCTTGGGGAGGGCATGGTTAGTAGTGGGGTTGGAGAGGCTCTCACACCTGCAAGGATTGAAGGCCTGGTGTAATCCCAAGGGTGCACAGAACTGAGAGGGCAGGTGAGCACTGTGTTACCTTATCACATACTGTCAGCTGTTTGGGACTCTGGCAATGGGACCCTACATTAGTGAGAGGGAAATGTTGGCACCTCCCTCTCAAACCCTTTAATGAATGACGTATTTTGTCAGAGACCAGTAGGGGTCAGTGACTGGAGATTTTAATCATGCTTATTTCTCCTCTCATCCCTGACACAGTTCCACCTATTACCCATATGTTGCAATGTAAGTTCAGGGCCATCTTGGGTGGGTACATTGCAAGTGTTTGCCTGCTTGGCACCTCTCAATGACTGCAGCACCTAAATGAGATGTGGCAGCTCACCATAATTGCACTAGCACTTAACTGGGATCATGTCACCTAAGTGAGATCAATTCCCACCCACCAGTCACTCAGACCCCAATAATGTGTGGTTCTGGAAAGTGCAGCCACCTGACCAGCTTTACTGAAAAAGCACCTTTTTTCCTTCCCTCACTCTATCTCTTTCCTTCTCTCCTCAAACCTAATAAGCAGAGACACATCAAAAATGTGTGTGTTTAGTTAAACACACCCACACCTTCGCTCTGCCCCATTGGAAGATGATCTGGCACTGAACCATACTCTATACCCCCATCCACACAATGGGGTGATAGGCATCTGCTGTTACACACAGCTCTAAGAGACACATTCCCAGCCCTGGCAGGGACACACAGTACCCACCCATGACCACACACACAGGGACTCAATACTCCTGCCCCAGCTACCTGCTGGCACCGTCACCACACAAACACTCAGGCACCTCTTCACTGAGCCCCTTCCACCCAGCTGTGCCTGTTCATCCAGTTGGCAGCTTCAGACAGACATGTGCCCTTCTGACCTCCAGACAACAAATTTGCTGAAATATAGTCTGCTGAGACAAGGAGGCCCATGGACAGGCCGACATGCCCACTTCTGCTCACCCTAGCTAGTCTCACATGTGGTGGTTGAGAATCATGAGGAATATCTCTGCTGCAGAGATTCCCAAGGGAAGTGAGGATCCCCAGCCCCACACTGGGGTCTTGAGCCAGGATCACTAGTTCCAGAAATAGGAGCCACCACAACATCTGGCTGTGAAAAACAGTGGTTTTTCTGTCTGTTCTATTCTAGCTCTCCAGGTCAGACAAAGGGCTCTGGAAACCTAGATGTCTCCTTAAAGCGTCCCTGCACAGATTGCTTGCAGGCACACACTTTGAGCTCTAGCTGACAGAATGCAGCTCAGGAGGTCCTGAGACACACAGGGAGAGACCAAGCTCTGTGACTTCAGGGTGAGGAATGCAGGGACAGCCACATTGTTCCTTTGTTGAGCCTCCCTATATTCAGGGAGTGAGATAGTGCTAACTTCCCTGTGTGAAGCCCTCCCTCCCACATTTCCAAGCACAAATCTGCCCCAACTTGGTAAAATCCACTCATTGCACCCTGGTGACTGCCAGAGACCCAGCCTCACCCAATCTGAACACCACCTGAGACTCTGAGTGGCTGAATTCTATAGGGAGCTGGCAGGCAGTGCCAGGTTTAGGAGTGCCTTGGGCCTTTGGCTGAGATGCCCCAGGCTCCACCTGGTGGCAGCTAGCCTTTTGTTCCCAGGGAGACCTCTCCCTTGTGCTTCAAGTCCAGTACAGTCCCTGCCCTATCCCAGGCAATTGTTTAGCTCTTACGAAGTAGCCTAGTGTTGGTCATAGCAACAGCTGACCTTGGCCTGCATGAGATTCTCTTTTTAAAACCCCAGAACTAACAAGCCCCAAAGCCTGGATTCTGACCACAGAAGAGCACTGCCTGATTAGCCCCAAGAGTGGCATACCAAAAAGTTTGTCTGAACGGGCCCACAGCCCACTGGGGTCAAATTCTGCTTTGTTGGGCAAGCCCTCACACAGCAGCTTGTCAGCTGTGGGCACAGCCCATTCTCACAATGAGTTTGTGTGAGGATCAGTTTTACTCACTGATGTGTTATCAGCAGCCAAGGCTCAACTACAACAGGAGGGCACTCACAAACCATACAGGACACCCCTTGATGCACCAGATCGGGTGACCAGAGAGAATGCCCTATTGAAACTCACTGGACATCTACTACCTAAGGCCACTCTGGCAAGATGAGGAGACATAGCAGTCCTACCTAATACATAGAAACAAACACAGGGAGGTAACCCAAATGAGAAGAAAACACACATGACCCAAATGAAAGAACAGAACGAAGATACAGAAAAAGATGGAACAAAATGGAGACAAGCAATCTACCAGATGCAGAGGCCAATAAGGATATAAGGATTATAAGGATGCTCAGCAACCTTAGGGGAAGAGTAGATGATCTCAGAGAGGAAGTCAATAGAGTGATGGTAAGCATAAGAAAGGACATAGAAACCATAAAAAAGGACCTCACAAAATAGAATAATACAGTAACTGAAATGAAAATTACTCCAGAAGAAAGAAAAGCAGAACAGATAAAACAGAGGATTGAACCAGAGGTTTGGAAGATAAGACAGCCAAAACACCCAACTGAAATAACAGAAAGAACAAAAAAATAAACAAAATAGTGAGGGTATTTTAAGGGGCCTTTCTGATAACATCATGAGTACCAACATCTGCATCATAGGAGTAAAAGAAGGAGAAGAGAGCAAGGGATTGAAAAACTATATGAAGAAATTATGACTGAAAACATTCTTTAAAGAAAATAAACATACAAGGCCAGGATGTGCAGGCTGTCTCAAATGAGAGGAACCCAAAGAGACCCACACCAAGACATAGTCTAATCAAAATGCCGAAGCTTCTAGACAAATAGAGAATCTTAAAAGCAGCAAAAGAAAAGGAGTTTATTACCTGCAAGGGAGGTCTCATAAGAGCACCACCTGGTTTCTCAGCAGAAACTTTTTAGGTCAAAAAGGATTCCCTGGAAATATTCCAGATGATGAAAAATTAGCACATATAACTGAGACTACTCTACTCAGGAAAGCTGTCATTTACAATTGATAGAGGAAAACAGAAAAACCTAAAAAAAAAATTAATACTGCTGACTGAGTATAAAGAAATGTTAAAGAGACCTCTTTAAGAAGTAGTATGGAAGGAAAAAAGACAAAAAATGTTGGTAAAAATATGGCAATTATAAAATGACGTCAGAAATATAGTGGAGTGAGAGATGTCCCCAGATGTCTCCTGTGGTCAGCACATCAAAAACAAAATAAAACAAGAAAAAGTAAACATTTAAAACTTAAAAGCAAAACAAAACAAACAACAACAACAAAAATAAAACAAAGCAAAACCCACCCAACCTGAAAACAAGCATATCCGAGCAAGAGATCTAAGAATAAGAGCTTCTGAAGATCAGAACTGTGGGAGTTGGGCAGTAGACTAGGAGAAAAAATGAAGCTGCCTCTCACAGCCAGAGTTCCCTGCAAGAGGAAGGGTAGAAGAAAAAGGTCAGTGAGTTCCCTGAGAGCCCTGCCTGAGAGAGCTGGGTGCTCCGCCCAGCAGCAGTGTCCAGGATCAGGGCAGAAAGCAGAGGAGTGGGGACTGCAGAGATGCAACAATTGATTATTCCTAGCCAAGTTTGCAAAATGTGAGGTTGAGCCACAACCCTCATCCTCCACTGCAGAGAGTACCTGCCTCCTCGTATCCTCTAAGACAGAATGCCATGGAACCCCAGGTGAGTCTGAGCAAATGCTAATAAAATGGTCTCTGACATTGACACGGACAGAGAGTGAAGGTAGCAAAGTGACTGATTTTTTTTTTAAAGGCATTATCAAGACTTTATGTGAAGCAGTGATCCAAGAGGCTTAGGCACCACCCACTGGAAACCAAAAGGAAAATGCCTTCTTGACAACGGGCTAAAAAGAAATTTTTATATAATAAAAGTCTTTTCTGGAAAATAAACAACACACACACACACACACACACACACACACACACACACACACACAGAAGACACTTGCATCAATTCCCAGTGGAGATATAGTCCATTAAATGTCATGAACAACCAAGGTGATAAGCCAGCTCAGAAAGAAAGAGAAAAATCTGAAGAAAATAAACTTAAAGACATAAAGGATGTAACTTAAATGCCAAATAATTCATGTTAGCATTTGTGAAAAAAGTCAGTGAGATCTAAAATAATTCATATTAATAATTCCCAGACTTGGAAAAATAACTAGATCAGTAGAACGTGTTTATAGAAAGCAGATCGAAACCCTCAAAAACAAAATGAAACACTGAATAGATCTTCTGGAGATAACACACACACACACACACACACACACACACACACACATTGCAGAGCTGAAAAATGAAATAGTAAGGTTGGAAAATAAATTTGACCAAATGGAGGAAAGGATCAGTGAAACTGAAGACAGAAAATGAGAAATAACTCATAAGGAAAAAGAGCTAAACCAAAGAATAAAAAAATCGTGAAACAGAAATATAAGAACTAGCTGATACCACTAGGAGAGAAAACATAGGTATAATGGGCATTCTTGAAGGTGAGGAAAAGGAGCAGGGACTAGAAGCATTGTTGGACAAATATTTGATGAGAATTTTCCAAATCTAAAGAGTGAACTGGAGCTTAAAATTCAAGAAGTCAACAAAACACCCAATTATCTCAATCAAAAAGGATTTGATCAAGACACATTATACTAAAATTATCAAAACTGGCGAGAAAGACACTAGTTTCATGGCACTGGGGAAAAGCAGAAGGTTACCTATAAAGAAAACTCCATTAGATTATTGTCAGAATTCTCAGCACAAACCTTACAAGCCAGAAAAGAGTGGACTCAGATGTTTAAACTATTAAATGAAAGAATCTACCAGACAAGAATAACATATCCACCAAAGTTTCCTTTAGATATGAAAAAGAAATTAAGACTTTGCAGACATACAAAAATTGAGGGAATTCTCCAGTATGAAACCTGCATTTCAGGAAATACTGAAAGAGGTTGACTCATCTAAAACAACATGAAAAATTAATAATAATGATAATTAGGAGTAAGGCGACTAGCAGGCAGAAGCACAAGAGCAGAGGATTAAAAGCTTAAACAATAAGAAAGTATTTGCTATAGTAAGACGGTAATGAACATTCAGTTTATATAGGGACAAATTGAGACAACAAAGACAGAAAAGGGGAGGATGCAAAGACCCCAACTCGCAAAGAGGGATAGATATAAGACATGTGCAGAAGAAAATGGATGACTGTGTGTATATAAACATATGTGTATGTACATATATATATATGTAATATGTATATACACACACAACACATACACACACAGATATATGTATACATAACTATCCTTTACGTACTTATAATGGTAACCATACATTAAAGACTCAAAACTGAGGTATACAACATAAAACAAAAGGACCAGAGGAAAAACCCACAAAACACAACCAAAAATCAATCAATCAATCAATCAATCAATAATAAATGAATGGATGAATGCGTGAATAAATGAAAAAATACATAAAAAATTAATTAATTAGTTAGTTAGTTAGTTAATTAACAAATAAATGGACACACAAGGATAAGGAAGCAAAGGAAACACTGAATTACCAGAAAGCAAAGCATAAAAACGGTTATAGGAAACCTCACATATCAATAATCACTTTAACATAAATAGATTGAAATCACCAATAAAAAGTACCGGGCTGCAGAATGGATCGAAAACAAAACCTAACCCCATGCCTTCTCAGGAGACACATCTCAGTTCCAAGGACCAATATACACCCAAAGTAAAACAATGGAAAAATGGTATTTAAAGCAAATAAATTTTTGATTAAAGCAGGACTAGCAGTACTAATATCAGATGAAATAGACTTTAAAATAAAATAGGTAAACAAGATAGTTCATAATGATAAAGCATATCATGCATCAAGAAAACATAACACTTATTAATGCCTACGCTCCCAATCAGGGAGCCTTGAGATATAGAAAGCAATTAATAACAGAACTAAAGAGAGAAACAGACCAGAACACTACCATAGTAGGTGACATAACAGCACACTGTTGGATATGAACAGAGATCATTTAAACAGAAAATCAATAAGGAAATGACATCCTTAAATGACACATTAGATCAACTGGACATAATTGGCATCAACAGAGCCTTCCGTTCCCAAACAGTTGCTTATACATTCTTCTCTAGTGCACATGAAACATTCTCAAGGGTTGACCGCATACTGGGACACAGAGATAGCCTCAACAAGTATCAGAGACTTGAAATCATCCAAATCATATTTTCTCTGATCATAATGCTTTGAAACTAGAGATCAACTACAGAAAGAAAAAGAAACACAAATACATGTAGAATTAAATAATATACTGCTGAAGAAGAACTGGGTTGAAAAAGAAATAAAAAGAGAAATCAAGGGATATTAGAAATGAATGATAATGATAATATAACATATCAAACTTTTGAACATGGAAAAGCAGCCATTAAAGAAAAGTTCATATCATTATAGCTCTAACTCCAAAAACAAGAACGAATGCATATAAACAGCCTAATGCTTCATCTTAAAAAAAAGTAGAGAAAAAGAACAAATAAAGCCTAAAGTCAGCAGAAGGAAATATTCAAAATTAGAACAGAATTAAGTAAAATTGAAAGTCAATAAAATAAATAAATAAAAAGGTAATAAATACAACAAAAACTCATTCTGTAAAAAGTTTAACAGAATTGACAACCGCCGGCTAGAGTCACTAAATAAAAACAGAACAGAATCAACAATAAACAAAATCAGGGATAAAAGAGGAGACACTACAACAGACACCAAACAAACACAAAAGAGCAAAGAAGAATACTATGAAAAAGTATAAACACCACATGAATTAGAAATGGACCAGTACTTAGAAAGATACAACCTCCCTAGACTAAATCAAGAAGAATGGAAAATTTAAATAAACTGATAATCAGTTTGAAAATTGAAACAATTGTCAAAAACCTACCAAAAAGTTAAAGTTCCAGGACCAGTTAGCTTCATCAGTGAATTCTACCAAACAACCCAGGAAGATTTAGTAACCATTCTTCTCAGATTCTTCCAAAAAGTTTGAGAGGAGGCAATACTTCTCAACTCATTTTATGAGGCCAATATCGCCCTGATACCAAAACCTGGTAAAGATATCACAACAAAGAGAACTACAGACCAATATCTCTCATAAACACAGATGCAAAAATCCTAAATAAGACACTAGTGAACCGAATACAGCAACATATTAAAAAGATTATACATAATGACCAAGTGGGCTTCATCCCTGGGGCACAGGGATGGTTCAACATATGCAAATTGATTAATGTGATATAACACTTAATTAAAAAGTAAGAATCATATGACCATATGAAAAGATGTAGAAAAAGCCTCCAACAAAATACAGCATCCACTTATGATCAAAACACTTAATAAAATTGGTATAGAAACAAAGTATCATAAAGGCCAAACCCTCAGCCAACATTATACTTAATGGTGACAAACCCTCAGCCAACATTATACTTAATGGTGAAAAATTAAACACCTGTCCTCTAAGATCAGGAACAAGCCAAGGCAGTCCATTATGACCACTGTTATCCAGCACAACATTGGAGGTCCTAGAGAAGTTCATTCAGGCAAGAAAAAGGTGTAAAAGGCATCTGAACAGGAAATAAAAAAGTTGAACTGTCACTATTTGCAGTTGGCATGATTCTCTATAGAGAAATCCCTAAAGACACCACAAGAACATGACTAGAAACAATAAGCAAATACAGTAAAATTTCTAGATACAAAATCAATGTTCCTATACTAGAATAATGAATATTCAGAAAAAGAAGTGGGATTTTTTTTTTTTTTGCAATTGCAACACGACAAGTGGAATACCTATGTATAAATCAAATAAAACATATGAAGGACCCGTACAGAAAACTGCGACACTATTAAAATAAATTGAAGGAGATACAAAGAAATGGAAAGATATTTCATCTTCTTGGACTGGAAAAATCAACATAGTTAAAATGATCTTATTACCTAAAGCATTATAGAGATTTAATGCAATCCCCCTCAAAATCCCATTGGCACTTTTTAAAGAAATAGAACAAAAAAATAAGCATATTTTCCAAAGCCATCCTGAGAAAAAAGATCAAGGCTAGAGTCATGACTTGCCTGACTTCAAAGAATACTACAAAGCAACAATAATGAAAACTGCATGGTGTCGGCAGAAAAATAGACACATAGACCACTGGAACAAAATCAAGGGTCCCACGTAAACTCACATTCATATAGGGAAATAATTTTCAACAAAAAAGCCAAAAACATACAGTGGAGAAAGTGAATCTTCTTCAATAAATCATGCTGGGAAAACTGGAAAGCCACCTGCAAAAGAATGAAACTACACTGTGATCTATCACCACACACCAAAATTCTCCCTTGGTGGATGGAGGACCTGAATATAAGACCTGAAACAATAAATTGCATAGAAGAAAACAAAGGAACTAAACTCATATTAAGGAGGATTATATGAACTTTACCTCAAAGGCAAGGGAAGGAAAAGCAAAAGTAAATGAATGAGATTACATCAACCTAAAAAGTTTTTGCTCAGCAAAGAAACCAACAAGGTAAAGAGACAACCATTCCAATGGGAAAATATATTTGCAAGCGATGCCTTCGATAAGGGCCTAATACACAAAATGTACAAAGAACTCACACAACTCAATAATGACAAAAAAAAAAAAAAAAGATCCAATCAAAATCTGGGCAGAAAACATGAACAGATACTTCTCCTCAGAGGACATAGAAGTGGCCAACAAATATATGAAAGGATGCTCAAAACTGCTATTAGAGAAATGTAAATTAAAACCACAATAAGATGTTATCTGACACCTGTTAGAATATCTGTAATCAACATGACAAATAATAAGAAATATTTGAGAGGATTTGGCGAAAAAGGAACCCTCATACACTGCTAGTGGGACTCCAAATTGGTAGAGACACTATGGAAAATAGTATAGAGATTCCTCAAAAATCTAAGAATTGATCTATCATATGATCCAATAGGCCCTCTTCTGGGTATTTATCCCAGAGACTTGAAAACCTATATCCAAAAAGATACTGGCACACCGATATTCATATCAGCATTATTCAGAGTGGGCAGTACATGGAAACAACCGAAGTGTCCTATGATGAATGATTGGCTAAAGAAGCTGTGGTACATACATACAATGGGATATTACTCAGCCATAAGAAGAGATGAAGTACTGCCATTTTCAACAACATGAATGGACACCGAGATTTTCATACTAGGTGAAATGTACGAGACAATAAAAATTGAAAACCGTATGATATACTTTTATGTGGGATATAAACCTAAAAGTGACAAACAGAGACTCGTTACCAGAGGGCGTGGGGAGAAGGAAAAGGAAAGAGGTCGACTGGGTAAAAGGGGTCAAATATGTGATGACCAAAAGAAATTTGTGAACACACAATGCAATATATTGTTGAATGTATGCATTTTGAATTGTACACCTAAAACTTAGTGGATTTCGTTAACCAATGTCACTCTAGCAAAAATTAAATTAAAAAGTTTGTTAGTTAATTTATTAATTAATTTTTAAAAATGGTCATCACCTATCTAGCAACAATTATTTTAAGTGTAATTGGATTAAATGCTCCAGTCAAAAAAATTATAGGGCAACTAATTGGATAAGAAAACAAGACCATTACATATGCTACCTATAAGAGATTAGTTTCGAATCAAAAGACATGCATAGACTCAAAGTGAAAAGATGAAAAAATATATTTCATGAAAATAAAAACAAGCATAAAAGCTTCAGTAGCAATACTTAGAGAAAATAGCCTTTAGAACAAAAGTTATAACAAGGGACAATGAAGGACCTAATCATCCCACTTCTGGGTATTTATCTGAAGCAACCCAAACACTAATTTGAAAAAACAGATATTTGAATAGATAAACAAAATGTATATATCAAAACAATGGAGAATTGCTCATCCATAAAATAGAATGAAGTTCTGATACATGCTACAACATTGGGAGAACCTTGACCAAATAATGCTGGGTGAAAATGAAAGAGACAAAAAGTCACATAGCATGTGAGTTCATTAATGTGAAATATCTCAAATAGCCAAATCTATAGAAACAGAAAGTAGAGTAGTGATTGTCAGGGGCAGGGGTAGGAGAGTAAAAACTGGGGGTGAGGGTGACTGCTTAATGGTTACAAGGTTTCCTTTTGGTTGATGAAAATGTGGGGGAACTAAATAGTAGTGATAGCTGCACAACGTTTTGACTGCATCAAATAACACTGAGTCATGCACTTTAAATAGTGAAAATGGTAAATATATTACGGGAATTTCACCACAATATTTTAAAAAAGAAAATAGCAAATAAAGGCTCTATAACAGTCCAAGGTCAGGTTGGTGAATGCCGTTTTATAAATCTGAACTGAGCCTTCTCTCACACTGACACATTCCCATATGAACATTTCCTTCCACAGGGCCTCGTGCCAGCTCTGGGAAGCAACCCCATTCCCAAGATTCCTGCACACATAGTCTGTGTGTGTCTGCCTGCCCACCTGGAGGAACTGCAGGCTGCTACACAAAGACCTTCCCTACACAAAGAACATCCAATGGTCAGCGGGAGATAAGGGGACACAGCAAATGCACAAATATGAGCAGGTTGCCTAAAAGTTCTCAAAAGCCCTTTTGTAACAAGTGAAAAATGTTGGTGACTTTATGTCACAGGCTGCTCTTTTAACAGCCCTCTGTATATTTATTTAATCCAGAAAATACATTTATTAGCTAGGCCGCCTCCTTGATAGAGCAAATAATGGATTCCCATTTTTCTGATTTGTACACCGAGGCACAGCAGCCAGCACCTAGCGTCCTTCAGCATCTGAAGTGAAGGACTCGGTGTGTTGCCAGTTTTTTTGCCCAGCCCCTCTGTGTGTGTAATTACAAGTCATTCTCAGAGAAGTCCCTGAGCTTCAGCCTTAACTACCCCAGGGTTACACTACCTAAGGGAATGTCTCAGAAAGAGGAGGAGAGAAATATACCATTACACCACATTGAAAGGCTTACATGAGAGCTGCCACATGTAAAGGGAGGCTTGGACCCTGAGCCGTATGTGAGAGCTTCCAGGGTTTCCAAGGCTTCCAGTGCCTTTTGTAGTTGTGCCACCACTGGGGGCATGCAGGGGCATGAAGCAGAGAGATGTCAAGCAGAGCTCTGTACCTGACTTGGGGACTCAGGTCCAGACTGGGAGGGTGCCACCAGAGTGGGCGGAGGCTGAAGCTTCACCTTTCTGCTTGGGCCCCAGTGACACATGAACAAACGTCCATTTCTTCTCTTAAGGACCTTGAGATGCTATATAGGAGGTGTTATGGAAGCAGGCTGGCACCACCGGACTGGCTAGAATCAGAACAGACATGAACAACACCGAGGAGAGATCTGAGGTATGAAAGATGATGTCTAGCCTGAGATGCCCCCAGAGAGCGTCATTTGGGGCCAGGACCTCCATGTTTAATTGTGGTATAAGCAAAAGATTCCTCCTACAGCCTTTTTAACTGTTTTCATTTGCTTGGATGTTTTGAGTAGAGATGAAAATTTCTACCTGGGCATTCAGTTAAGTTCAGTGGTTGCATGGACCCATTATGGAGTTAAGAATGATGACGACCAGGGCTTTTCTTGCACCTTTCATGCCCTAGGGCCATCCTCTGGTCTCGCGTACTCAGGACCTGACTAGTTGTCAAGACTGTGTACTGAGGAGGTGTTGGAGTATAGTTGGGAGTCAGAAACCAGGCCAAGAACCTCTCCTTTGTAGCCTCTCCCACCCGTCTGCTGGTTTAAGGACTCAGCCACCATTGGGTAAGAAGAAAGCAGGGACAAGCACTGGGTTTAGAGAATGGAACAAAGCTTGCCTAGACCTTAGAATTTGCCCACTGGTGCAGGCCCTTCCTCTGATTTGATTGTTGGGCCACTTTGCAGGCAACCTGCCAGGTCAGGTCCAGGGAGACCTGTTCAGCAGCCCTACTCTCTAAAAAATCTCTGCCTCCCTCTGAGAGCTCCTGGAATTAGGGAGCTGCTGTCCTATCGGTCTTATCCTCTGTAATCCTGAGTTCCTGTTTTCCCTGCAAAACAGACCCTGATCTAGAACTCCTGGGTCCAGTAGTGCAGGCTGGGCACTGAGCACTTCTTGGGAAGCATGGCAAACTCACAAAGACCATGATGTCCTTGACTGATCTGCTTTAGAGTCAAGCAGCGTGGAGCCCTGTTGATCAAAATCTTGGTGTGTGAGGGCTGGCAATTCATACTGTGCACTTGTGTGTGGCTGGGAGACCAGAGCCCTGGGAGACTTGACCCAACTGATATTTAATTCACCCTTACAATCGATAAGCACTTTTGTATGCCTTATTTTATTTGTTTCTCTGTGTGGGAGCAGACAGGCATTAAGAATTCCATTTTATTTATGGGTAAATTGAGGATCATGTAGAGGAAGGGGCTTGCTCAACTGCACACAGCCAGGCATGGTACAGACAGAACCAGGGTTCAGCCTTCAGATATCTTGTTTCATGCTGAGGTCACAAGATTGTGGGCTGCCCATGAGACTGATGGACTCATCCTCTCTCTTATCCATCCAGAATGGTCTTTCAGCATCTCTGCATCATCTGTATCTGTGTATCCTTGAGAAGTTACCATTGTCATGACCCTCAAGAGGTAATTCTGGGTTCAAATTCCAACTCTGCTAGCTGACTGCTCGTGAACAACTTACAGACCTGTTATTTATTCACTTGTGTATTCATTCATTGAGTATTTGAATGAGTAGGCACTGGGGATGCTGTAGAAAATGGAACACACACAACCCCTGCAGCATGTGCTCAGCAACCATTAGCTACACACTCCAGGATTGCTCTCCATCTATCCATGCTCCTGCTGCTTTATAGGTTCACTCTTGCCCTGACCTCTCCCCAAGGAGCAGAGAAGGAGGGTAAGATTTTTCTCTGGGTGGCCTCAGCCATTTGGAGCAGGCAAGGAGGTGTAGGAAAACCAGCCATTCATCCTGTGCTCACATTTCCTGGCTTGGGTGGCTGAGCATCGTCATGGTTAAGCTGCTGATAATACCGTGCATGACCAAGTGCTCATAACACCTGAGCTTGTCTTGGTAAATGATTTTTTTTTAATACACAAAGCTTTTCCTCTACCAGGCACCAAGAGATGTTTATTTACAGAATCACCAAAAAAAAAAAAAAAAAAAAAAAGCTACTTTCCTTATATGTAAAATGGGGTGAGTCAGGCTTTGAAATGGTGCTTAAGCCATAGAGACTGTAATCATTCAATTAAAATGTCTCTGAATGACCTCTCAACACTGTTCAGTACATAGCAGACCATAAGAAAATAATGTGACCTATTCTTATGTGTGTTATTTTTGAAGGTATTAAATTCCATGCATGGAAGGAAGATGTCTGTCTGTAAGGTTCAAATATCTGCCCAACTCTGCTTAACCACTTTTTCAGAGGCGGATTTTATAGAAAATATCTGGAATAGAAACTTTGATGGTCTTGGTATGAACTTTCCACTACTTCTGTACTCCAGTCTTCATCTGTCTGAAACATCCCATGCTTCCTCCAGAAAGCTTTTCTCAGGTCCGAAATAAACAAATCAGAATAGGCAGAATAGCCCAAGAAACAAATCAGAATCTCTTGGGCTGGGATTGTCCAAGACAGCAGCTGTCTGTTTGTTTGGGACGGGTGAGGGTTGGGAGATGAAAAGATTTTATGCATAACGGAGTTAGATAAATGCACACAGGATGGCTCCTTAGAAACATCATTGAGAAGAAAGATGTTAAAGCCACACGTTCATGTTCAGACTGGATCTGAATTGCTTTAGAAATAGGAGAAGGTGATGCTTCTGGAAACATTAAAAGGGGTTTGGTTTTGCTCTCAAGAACTATGAAGGTTTTACTCTCAAGAACTCTTTACTTCGTGTCATAACTAACATTTGTTGATTATTATCTGAGGCTTGCAGATGAGGAAACTGAGACTCACAGTGTTTCATTGTGAGAACTGTGGACTTATAAACTACTTGAGCTGGAATGCCAGCTCTGATCTATTAGCTATAGATCAGTCTGAGAAAGTTACTTATTCCACGGACCAGTTTCTGCAATCTGCAAAATGGGGTTAATAAGTAGTACAGGGTTGTCGTAGAATGTTTAGGACAGTGTCTAGCACAATGTCAACACCAGGTCAATGTTACTGATGATGATGATGATTGTAATGTTCAAGACCTCATTGCTGAAAAAGTGTTGGCAGAATCAAGTGCGCTGACCATCTTTCTACTACATCCACACTGTCCTACAATTTAGGAAAAGATACTGAAGAATAGTAAGCAGAGATATCTCAGGTGAATTTGAAACCAAGGCATAAAGAGACAGTTTGCCTTACTCTTGTGTTTGGGAGTGCACCATCAGCCAGTCAGGAGAAAGGTTGGTGTGGTGCCTGTGACAAGGGCCTGAGGCTCATTTAAATTAAAAAAACAAAAACAAAAACATAAATAATATCCTGGAATCCCCATAAAACCTTTCAGTTCACAGAGCCCTCTGCTAATGTTAAGTTTTTTGGGGTGAGTGTGAGTGTGTGTGTGTTTTCTTTTTGAGGGGCAGTTTTCTCAACTCACTCTTTCAACTCTCTGGTATACTCCTTCTGTTCTCTATACCTAAAATGCCTCTTTATCCCTGAGTCTTCCACATATTTCAAGACTTGTCTCTAGTCTCACCTCCTCCAGGAAGCCTTCGCTGACCACCTGGCCTACCCAAATGGCTCCAAACCTGCATCTGAGTGCTCACTTGAGCCGGAGCACAAAAACTACGTAAAATGTGGCTCCTTTACATATGTTCAGAAATTCTGTTTTGGAAACAAGATTGCAAGCTCCCCAGAACTGAAGCCTTGTCTTCTGTCCCTTTGCATTTTTTATTGCTTTTGGTGGTTGTTATTTAATTTTTACAGCTTATGTACCCACATGCTCACTGAGGCCTTGGGCCTTGACAGCTGTGTTTTTACAGCACCTTATCACAATGCCTATTGCCTGTAGATGTGTATTATTTCATTAACCAGAAAAACATGTACTCCAGACCTACTGTGTGCAGGCTCTAGGGGAACAGAGACAAGGGAGCCAGTTTCATGGGAGGAGGCACTGGGTGGGGGCGGGGGGGAACCAAGTGGGAACACCAATAAAGATTTCAAACTGCTAAGTGGTGGGATAAAGGTAGGTTTTTGGGAACAGCAAATCTGGGAGGGGTATGTAAATTGCCTTGAAAATAGATAAAATTTGTTAACAGAAAAGATGTTCCAGGCACAGGGAACGCCTGGTGCAAATGCATCGTGGCCTAGAGGAACCTAATAGGATTGTGGGGTGACAAGCAGGAGAATGTATCTGGAGAAGCAACCAGCAGGAAAGAGCCAAGTGAGGAAGTTCCTGAGAGTACTGGTCAACAACTCTAGGTGTTGGGCCAGTCTTTAGGATTTAGGCAGGGCATGTGAAAATATGTGTGTTTTAGAGCACAGGTAAGAGGCTGCCTCCACCTTAATCTGATTTGATAAGTGGAGAAGACTCTGTTGATAACAATCTAAGTGTAAGCAAGCAGTGGGCTGATGAAATGTTCAGTAAGCAATGATGAAAACATGTCATTATTACAATATGGCCAGCTCAAAATGGGCATGATTTGAAATGGCTACCTTTGTCCTGTCTGAGAGCAACTCTGCATCTCTGTGACACTTCTGTCTTCCTGTGAAGCTGTACATACTAATGTGAGCCAGCAAGTCTAATACCTTTTTGCCTGAAAATGCTGCTCTTGTCCATAACAGGTAGCTCACAGTTTTAAGCAGAGGATTGCTTAAAATAAGAAGTTACTGACTGTCCTTGGATCAGACAGGGCTTGCTGGCAAAGGCAAGCACACCGAGTGTTCATTTCCTTCAAGTGGGATGGGGGTGGATTGAGAAATGCTGTTGCAAATTAAATTCTGGGGGGAAAAAAGAATTATTTATCCAGTCAAAATAGCATCCGCATAAGCAATCCATGGGCATAGAAAGTCATTAAAAATTTAAAAAGCAGCTGTCACCATCTTCTAAGTGCCACAATGTGTCTGCGTGGCAGTCAGCCTTAGGAAATGAGCAGTGGTCTTGAAGTGATCTGGCCCCCAAGGAAACAGCGGGGGCTCAAGCATGAATGTGAAGAAGCTGCTGTCTGTCAGTCCACATGGGACCTACCAAAAGGTCTGAGCTGTGGCTCTCCCTCTACTTTCTTCTCCCTGCAGCACTGTCCATATGAAGCTCTTCTAAGGATGTTGAAGGTGTTCATATTCACTCATTCCTTTACTCAAGAAACATCTGGGGTCCTGAACCTCTTAAGATGTGTTGGAATTCAATAACACAGAACCTCTTTGTTAGGTTGTCAGTGCCAAGCTGATCAAGAAGGAAAGGCTTTGGTGGTGAGGCACCAACTGAAAGAACACATGAGGAGCCAACACAAGAATGAAGTGGCAGGCATCGACTTTATTACTGGGCACACGTGCTTCTGTGCTAGGGGACCACGTGGGCTTTATATATGTCTAAGAACAACAGTGGCATTCTGCCACACATGCATAGTAAACAATAAACTGAGTCATACTTGCATAAATTAGGAGCAGGTGCCTTAGTACATTAATGTAATATTTTAAATCCTGAATCTTATCCCTAGCGGCAAGCCTGGACCACAGCCAGGCCTGGGGCCTGCACTCCAATCCTTCAGGGTAGTGGCATGAGATATGTCCCAGAGAGCACTATCTTGGGCCCACAACAAAAATACTACCAGGCTACAGGCTACAAGGGCTAGAATGACTACTGTCCACCACTAGGAGGACCCCAAGGAATTCTACCAAGTTGTCAGGGGGTCTTCTCTGAGGGCATGGATGGCTTGGACTTCAGTATTCATTTCCTGGAGAGCTACTTGTGCCTGATCGGCATAATCATAAATGCAGACATAGTGTGCTAAATGATGTAGGGCACAGGTACCACCTTAGGCAGCAGTTGGAAGGTCGACGGCCACGTAGTTTTGCAGAACTATTTTTTGCACTTGCGTGGTTTCATCCATTAAGAGGGTTATAGCCTGACACATAGCCTTTAATGCCTGTGCGGTGTGCAGGGTTAAAGCTTCTATCTGCAATTCTACGTCAATGGATCTCACCCCTGAAATAGATAAAGCTGGGGAGTAGAACCACCATGCTGCCTATTTCTGCTGGTGCCAGCAGTGATATACAGGACCTCAATTACGAGGCAATTGGGGCAAGGTAGATAACATGCATCCAGCTGAATAGGAATGACCCAAGGTCCAACGGCCGGTCCAATCAGCAGGCAAGTAGGACCAGCCATAAAGCCCTCAGACCCAGAGAACACCCTGCAGGTAGCCAGTCGGAAAGCTCTGTACTAACATAATGTCACCCATTTCACTGGACCTTGGAAATATTAGGAAGGCTGCTGTTAGCAAACAACTTGGGGGGTAGCCACCTCATGAGATGGTTAGGCACAGATCTTACTTGCTCAATGCAGTGAGGGGCCTGCTACCACAATTCTACATGTTCTCCTGCCCACCATCCCCACCCACTGAAAATCTCATAGCACGTGAGGATGGGCGGGGAGTTGTGATGATTGCAGCAGAGCAGCGCTTCCATGGTCTGCTGTTGCCAGTCCCATTCAGGTGTGGTCGTCCAGGTGCGCAGCCATGTCCAAATCTCAGCCGGAGCTGGAGTCATGTGCCATGGCAGTCCACTGGCCACTTTCGCTGGTAGTTTAGTACATACCTAACAGTGGGAAACATTGTACACAGCAGCAAACACATGAGCCCAGGACATGACACTGTTCCCTCTTGTCAGCGATGGAATACAGCAGACAAAGGGATCATTAGGGACAAGTCTCGTCCTTCTGAAAAGATGCAGGCCACCTGCCCACTTTGAGATAGAAGGGTGGCTGGGAGAGTTGCTGCCTCTGGCCTGTAGTACCAGACAGTTTCTCCAAGGGTAGCAGGTCAGGGGGTCTCCACTGGCATCACAGCATAGACAAGAATAGGCCAGAGGCTAAGGACAGCACTCCCCATTACCAGTGAAAACCCTGCTGTCATCAGGTGACACTTGCAAGGGCGTGGGTGAAATGCAAATCCAGGATTCTACAGGCCACACATTGTGTAAGCCCTGTCCCCAGGGCTCCACCAGGACCATGCCACCGACGGCTCTTATGTTACCTGTATAGCTCAGGGCCATGACCGGGTGACCTGTTTGCCTGCCAGCAGAGGTTCTGGGATCGGCAGAGCAAGCTCATCGATAGGCTTGGGGAAAGAATTGCTTAGCAGAGGTGCCCCTGGGACTGCCCACAGCAGCCCACTTTGATAGCCCATGGCAAGACTTCTACAACCCTGTCAAGGGGAGACAACCCACAGTGCCAACAACACTTTGTTAGTTTGCTCCTCAATCTTTTCTGCAGCGACTCTTGCTGGAAGAGAATCATACCATGTTTGCCTGTGGCTCACGTTCACAGCTGATTGGGCTGGGCGCTGCCCTGCTCCCCACTTTTGAGCCACACCTCTGTCCCTGTACTCGCTGGTTTGGGAGTGCCGGGAAGAAGGGGGTTGTATAGCACACTCTTGCATGGAACGCTCCTTGCATTTCACTTCCACATTCTCAGTCTTGCCATGGCGGACATTATCTCATAGATCTCCCCGTCCAAGTAAAGGGCCAGCAGTGCTGCGGTGGTACCAAAGGCACTAGATGGGACAGAAGCCAAGATGAAGTCCTTCATAAGGGTTGTAAATAGCTCCTCATTGGGGCTATTGCACTGGGCACGAAACATCATCTGTCGCATGCCCATTTCCCGAATTATCAGGACCAGATCTAAGTATGTGGTCCATCTGCTCACTCTCTCTGGCAGCTCCCTAGAGTAGTTCCACACTGTTTGTGGGGCACACATGAGCCAGTTAATGAAGGAATGGTTGCTTATACTCTATGACATAAGTGCCACATTCTGCAGATACTGCCTGAGGGATGGTATCACCGTTAGAGGCCAGCTGAATTACCTTTGGAAGAGATCAACCCTTTCATCTCACAGTGAAGCAGCTGCCCTGAAACTGTCTCTCTGGCTCTCTGCCACACCAGTTTTGTCAGGTCCTGGAGTTTGGCGGGGGTGTACTGGATCAGAGTGGTATGCTTTTTAGCTTGGGGGCTCCGCCAGCTTACCCCACCTCCAGGGCCAACGGCTGCTCTCTTCAACCTGCTGCCCTATCACCAGCCATGGCTGCCGCAGTATTGGTATCACCCAAGGGCTCCCAGACCAGGACAATGGCAGCAACCCACCAGGGCCCTGCAGCATGTATTTTGCTACAGCCAGCTGCTTTTCTAGTGCTGCTTCCTGACACTGCAATGTTGCACCTGCTGAGCCTGGTCCAGAACCCCCTGTCTTGTCTGCCACAGCACCACCAGGAACATCCAGGGCACCTGACCTGCTGCCTCCCGATGTGCGACTGGGACATTTGGCTCCAGCAACTTCAGGGTTTTTCAGAAATCCTCTGGACATGGCTTTACTCCACTCCTAGTCCTCTGCACGCTTCTCCATAGCCAGGTATGTGGCCAGGGGATACCATCAGAAGGTGGGAGGGCCACATGTCCTGCCCTGGGGAACCATTGGGAATGCTGAAGGTGGTAGTCACCTCATCCTGCTGGAAACCCCTCGTGTCAGTGCCAAATTGATCAAGAAGGGAAGTTCTTGGTGGTCTTGTGACACCCAATTGAAAGAAGGCTTGACAAGCTGACATGAGAATGAAATGGCAGGCAACAACTTTATTGCTGGGAGCCCACTTCTGCACTGGAGGACCACATGAACTTTATATATGTCAGGGAACAAAAGTGGCATTCTGCATAATAAACAAGCTGAGTCATACTTGCATAAGTTAGGCACAGGAGATTTATTACATTAATGTAACATTTTAAATCTGGAGTCCTATCTCTAGCCACCAGCCTGGATCACAGGAGACCTGCTACCCACGTGGGTTCTCACTCAAAACCTGCAAAGTCTGTTAACAGCACTATTTACTATGAAAGAGAAAATAGAGAAATAATTCAAGATGGGGCAAATTACCTAAGTGGGGGAACTCATGCCCTGCAGTGAGGGATAAGAGGATTCATGGGTGAGCACAAGAAGAAATTCAAATGTCCAGCAAAGTTTCATTCAAAAGGAAAGTTTATTGGAGAAGGGGTAACACTTTATAGACAGAGCATGGTCTCCCCTCAGATGCAGAGAGTGAGGGAGCCAGAGAGTCTCAGAGAGACAGAGACAATAGACAGAGACAGGGACAGTGAGAGACAGATGCAGCATGAAGGCAGTGAGAGGGACTGGCAGAAGGACATTGAGGGGGACTTCAGGTGTCAAGGAACCCAGCTTAGGTACCATTCTTTAATTTCTGCGAATTACAGCTTAAAGACTTTGTTTACCCATTTTCCTTTGATACATGCATACATTGAGGAAGGCTAGAAGTAGTGTAGAAAAGGTAAGCATGGTTTTGGCCTTAGGTAATGAAAGATTTTACTTTGTGTAGGGCACTACCGAAAGACTGTTTCCCTATCCTGGTGTGAGGAAATGGGTTGTCAGCATTCCTTGAAGAAATCTTCATTGTTCTGCAGATGTCCTCATGGTCTGGCTGCACGGCTAATCAGAACACTGCAGGCTCTGAAAGTGGCTTCACTTAACACTTTAGTTCTCTTGCCTTCTCCAGACGTTAGAAAGACACACAAGTAGGAGACCGATGTTATTAACTTACAGTGTGTTTCTATCTTAGAAAAGCTCCAAGGTTTTGAGGAGATTGAGGCAGCTAGTGCTCTGGATGCTGAAACTGAGGATGTAGAACCTGAACAAAGGCAGATGTGGAAGGTTGAATGAGGATGCGACACCTTCAGGCTAAAGTATTGTGGAGCCCAGGAGCAGACATCCTGGGCAGAGCCAGACGGCAAAGAAGATGGGACAGAAAGTTTGAGTCAGGACCTCTTTGGGGGAGGAACGATCAAGCACATCAAGTAGACGCCAGAGAGAAGAATGTGTGTGGCAGGGGTTGACAAAGTTGTCTGGTTAGCCTGTGCTTCTGGCAGCCTCTCTCCTCCATCCCTACCATCCCACTAAAAGGCACGGTACTCAGAACCAAGCCTTGACAAGAAAACCAGGTTGTTGTCAGGAAAGGTTTTTCTTTTAAAAGAGCTTCCACAGTAACCAAAATGGAGCTGAGAGAGCCAGCTGAAGGTGGGAAGGGTTAGACGGTGTCCTAAGTCCATCTGTACTTCTCTCTAGCCTTGTCTTGTGCCTAATGTCACTTGGCAGGGGTAGCAGCCCAAGTCTGTTTATCTTGTCTCTTAGCCTTACCTTGTCTTATGTCACTTGGAGAGAGTGGTGCTGCCATACAAGTCCCTTTGTCTTTGTTCCTGACCTCAGCTTGTCTCTCATGTCATCCTATGGGATAAGCAGCCCAGGTCCATCTGCCTTGTTTCCTGACCTTGACTTGTCTCCCATGCCACCTTGAGGAGGAGAAGCAGCCCAAGGCCAACTACTTTGTCCTCTGGATTTGGCTTGTTTCTCCTGTCAGCCCCACAGCTGGAGTCAAAATAGTGAGAGGGTGAAAAATAAGGAGAAAAGAAAAAATTTCAGAGGCACAGGAAGAGGGCTGAGTAAAGAAAAATTCCAGAGCCACATCCTACAGGGGAAGGGGAACGACCTTAGGCTAAATACATTGCCTCATAAATCCCCCTGAGAGGTCTTCAGACCCATAATCATGTGACGGTGTTGAAGAACTGGAGGTCAGGCTTATGCAACTATTTCAGTTTAAACAGGGCATTGCCCTAATGTAGCCAGGAACCAAAAATCTCTGCCTGATTAAGGGGTTCTAGCTTTCCTTCCAAAATGATGTTCATTGAGAGAATCAGCTTAAATTCCTGCAATGTTATCATCTTTATGTGCAACTTTTGTAATCTGGAGAAGACAAATTTAACAATAAAATTAGAAGTAGGCTAAGACATAGGCCAACAAAGCACACTTGGGGTGCGGGTGCTAAATCCAACAATTAGAGACCGTTTTTCTTAGCTATGATGTTAGGAAAATATTGAATTTCCATGCTCCTCAGAGGGGCTGAGTGTAGATTAAGAGGCGTAGGGTCATATTGATTCATATTGATAAAGTTACTTGGTTACGCACATAGTGTATAAAGGAGGTTAAGCGTGATTGGGAGGAAGAAGCCAAGTGTGATATTATGGAGAAGATAGTCTCAAGCTCAGAGTCTGCCTGAGATCTAGGCAATGACTGAGAGGAGTGCCTAGGGAGAGAGTGGGGAGGACAGGTTCCGAGGAGAATAAGGGCCAAAAGAAATTCAAGCAAGGGTCGAAGATGCAGGACCTTGGCACCCTTCTGGCTAGTCACCTTCTTATCTTGTAGAGGAACCCCTGCTTCTGCTTTTGAAGAGCAGTTTTGGGGCCTCTGTCAACCTGGTGTTCCTATAAGAACCTGGGTAGAAAGTTTATTTTCCTGATAGATGAACCCAGGACTGTAAACCCTTTAAATTTTACTGTGGTGCATGTGGTGAGAAGAACCTGATGTGGTTCTTTCTAGAACTGAGAGCCTTTTGTTCCAGGAGATATGGCTGAGAGATGCCCAGAGGTATCTGCGGAGGACCTGTTGGACTTGTCCCAGACTGATAATGTATTTTAATTGATTCTGCACCTCCGAGTCAAAATATATGTTGGAAAATGGGAAGGGCTTTCCATATACATCTCAAAAGGACTTAACTTTAAGTTGGGCTTAAAGCCTCTGTTCCTTAGAACAGAAAGAAGCCAGAGCCAGGTCTCAGAAGTTTTCTGGCATAAATTGCTCAGGGTCTTCTTTAGAGGTAGTTGGCCCTTTCACTGGAAGATTGTGGTCTCTGGGAAGCATGCAGGTGATAGCTGATGCCTAATGCCTGAGATAGCTGCTCAGTGACTTTGACCGGGAAGGAAGGGCTGGTGTCACTCTGGAGGCTCTGATGCTGTCCAGATCTTGGGATAACTTCCTTAAGGAGGACCTTAGCCACTTCACCTGCTCTTTCAGTGTGGGTAGGTAAGGGTTCTATCCAGCCAGTGAAGGTAGTAAATACTAGCAGGTATCAGTAACCCTGTCAAGGAGACATTTGAGAGAAATCTGTCAGTTGTCTGAGAAGGTGCCTCTCCTCTGTACTGGATGTAAGAGCAGAGGGGGCTTTGCCTTTGCACCAGGTTCATTGACAGAGTGAAGGATACAAGCCTATGTGACTTTTTTAACGGTCTTAGGAATAGTTAAAGAAATCAACTGGCATGAAATAGTTTACTAAAGAGATTGAATAGCATCATGTCCCAGGTGGAGAGAATCATGAGGGCTTTTAACGTTTTCCATTGATCCTTAGCGAGAAGCAAGCAGGGGGTCTGTGGCATTAAAGTCAACATGGGGACAGTTGAGCTAGCAATCCTCTTTGCTGCTGTATCGGCAAAAAAATTTCTGCTGGAGAGCTCAGTGGCATCATTTTGGTGTCCTTTGCATTGGAGGACTGCTGTTGTTTGAGGGAGGTTTACAGCTTCTAGCAGTCTGGCATTTCAGGACCTAAAATAGGGGAATGTCATGTTTTTAAAAGTTACCATTTTTTCAATATAACTGTATGGGTGTGTAGGGCAAGGAAAGCATAGAGTATATGCTTATGTTAGAGTATATGCTAACTCTCAGTTCCTTGCCTAACTCTAGTGCACAGAAGAGAGATATCGTTTCAGCCTTTGAAGCGGAGGTGCCAGGTGGAAGAATTTGCTTCTATAGTCTGCTGAAGGCTGATGATAGCACATGTAGCCCATTTGGTTTCCTGTCCAACATAACTGTTTCTGGCAATAGCATTCCTTATCTGGTCAGTGCAATTAAGGAAAAACAAACAAACAAACAAACAAACAAACAACTGTTCAATTGTCTCAGTGCAAGACTGAGTGACCCCTGGTCTTTAGCAATTACCACAGGCATCAGAGTGGCAGACTTACGCCCTGGAATACTTGTAGAGAAAGGTCAAGAGAATGATACCAGTGGTGTCCTTTGGCCTCAAGGACAGCTTGGTATGGATGTGGGGTGTAGACCTCAAGGGATTACCCCAGGGTGAGCTCAGAAACTTCCATTAGCATGGCTGTGGCTTAAACTGGCAAATGAGTCCAACTGTCCCAAATATATCCTGGCCTGGGAATATTTTAGAGCTTTGGGGTGATAACCACTAAGGCAAATCTCTGTCTGTCTGCCATGAAAAAGTAAAAGATTTTCCTAGTTTAAGGGCCGTCCTTCTGTCAAGGCCTTTTTAAGGCCCAGTAGGCTCTCTTTAGTCCCCCATTCCAATCTAACAGCTCTAAAAACTGTTCTTGGTAGCCTCAAAGACAGGGCTTTGCCATTACCCAAACCTGGGGAGCAAAATTCTGCAAAAACCAGCCATTCCCAAGAAGGTTCTTAGTTGTCTCTTACTTTGTGGAATGGCCACATTTAGGATAGCTTTTTCTCAGTCAATAAAGAGAAACCCATGAGTGAGATGACAGACTGAGACACTTACTAGTCAGAGGGGAGATTTGGGCCTTAGATGAGGATACGTGGCATCCATTTTTTCCTGGGCAGTTGAAGACCAAGATGACCTTGGCATCAGAATCTTGCTTAGTGGGGATACTAATTAAAATGTCATCAACCTATTGGAGTTCTGTTTCCAAGATAGTTGGAGTTCCCAAAGGTCTCATCCTAGAGCTTTCCCAGAGGTTTTGGCTATCCTGGAACCTTTGTGGAAGGACGGATGGTCCAGGTGTAGTGGGCAGCTTCTGAGTGTTAGGATCAGTCCATTCAAAGGCAAACAATGGTGGGTTTTCAGGGTGAAGGGGGATGCAAGAAACATCCTTAAAGACTAACACTGTAAACCATTTTGCACCTGAAGGAACTTGAATTAAGACAGATTTAGAGCTATAGGTTGAAGGGGAATTAGAGCCTCATTAACATCCCTCAGATCCTAGACTGTACAATATTTTCCAGAAGCTTTTACTGGTAGACTAGGAGTATTATAGGGGGACCAGAGGAGGACTATTAGTCCATAGTGGATACATTTGTCAGTTAGGGTTTTCATCCTTCTGTGAGCTTCTGGCATTGATGAAAACTGGCATTTGCATGGATATCCTGCCGTCTCTTTCAGCCTGATTACCATGAGTGAAAACTGAGTAGGTTTTCCAGGCATCTTCTGAACCCACACTATAGGGTTAAAAGCTGATTGGGCTGGAATCTGTAGGAGCTTCGTTTGAGCTAAGGTTAATTAAGGTTAATAGAGACATTACAAGTCTAGGCTCTCAGGAGGTGTTTAAGGAGCTGTAGGTTTGACTGGGAGCCATCACTAAGTCTCTCCCCATTAAGGGGGTAGGGCTTTCTGGAATAATTAAAATCCCCTGGGAAATTAGGCAGCCTTGGAGGCCACAGTGGAGAGGTGCTACTCCTGTGCTAGTATAAATCCTGAAGGTTAAGGACCCAGCGTGATCTGTCAGGACCAAGTAGGAAGCTCCCATGTCAATTAAAAAATTGATCTGCTTACCTGCTATGTCAAAACCCCTTGGGATTCTTCCATAGTCAAGAGATGTCTTACATGAGGAGCCACCAAGAATCCCAGGCCCCTTTAATCCTCCTGGGACAGGACCATCATGAGTCTGGGAGCTCCCTGTTCCCTTTGGAGCTGGGGACATTCCCTCTTCCAGTGCCCTGACATTGCATTGAGGACAGGACCCAGAGGGCTCTTTGCTGGAGTGGGGACACTGGCTGTGAGCCAGGATTTCATAGTTAAAATAAGCCCCCTTCAGGACTGTAGGGGCCACCTCATCTGAGCATCCCTTGTTTCCCACAGAGTGTTTCTGACATTGCAAGGCATTAGTGGTGGCAACTGCCATGGTCTAAGCCTGCCACGTGGCCTGCCTTGACTTGTACTGTGTCCTTTATGTCCTCATTCTGATCTCCAGGTTAGAGATTCCAAATGTCATGTCAAATAACTGTGTCATCGGGGTCTGCGGGTGACACTTAAGACTTTAGAGTTTTCTCCTGTTGTCAGGAGCAGACTGGCTAACAATATACTGTCTGAGCAGAGATAATCTTTTGGAGGGTGCAGGGGAAGTGAACAATGTTAGTAAATGTCCAGAAAGCCTCAACTGACTCACCCTGAGATAAGGCTAGGTTTCTCCCCAGTCTTGAGTCATATCTTTGATCTTTTCACAGTTGATGGGCTTGACTATGTACTTTTACATGCCTTTGATTAAGCCAGGTACCATAAGGTTTTTTTTTTTTTTTTTACTAAGGCTCCCTGTCCTGCCCTACTAACTTCAGTCAGAATCTTGACTTGAAAATGCAGTGTTCCCACTGGGTGCCTACCTGGTTGGGTGGCAGCCATCTTATTTGCATTTTCCTGGACTGGGAGCCAAATTCTTTGTTTTTGTTTTTTCTCCAGCATGCAGTAAGTAGATATGACCACTGTGATGTCTTTCCACTCGAGTCAAAATGAAATTTCTGTAATTCATTACCTGAATTTCAAATGCCTGAAATTCATTGGTAAATTTGCTTGAGTCCTTGGAGAAACGACCCAGTTTGATTTTACCCTGGGAAAGATAAGTCATAGAAGATGGGACATGGGCTCCAAGGGTTTCCACTCACTAAATTCCTGAGCAGAGAGAGTTTGGTAGAATCCAGGTGCTAGGTGTATTCACTCCAGGTATGTCCTGTGGGACTGTTTATGGCTGCTTCCTCTGACACATGGGGATATATGGGGACATTAAGAAGGGGTGATGTAGGAGAACTAGAAGAAGTAGCAGAGAGTGATATGAGACAATAGTTCCAAGTCTTTTACTGCTTCCTGTTTGGACAATACGGAAGGGAGAAGCTGGGGAAAAGACAAGGGAGGATTGGACATAACAAATATTATAGAAGCCTCACTTTATTGCATCCTAATGCAGGGCCATAAAGGGAACCTACATTCTTTGCCATTTTGTTGAAAAAAGAGGTATAATTGTAGGATTGTGCTATAGCTTAATTTCCCATTTTCTAGACAAACCTCCTGTTCTCCAAATTTGCATTGGGGCCATACCATATTACCGAAGAAGATTATCTTCTTTCACTCTATGCCATCTAGCTTAAAGGCCTTCCATGTTTCTAATATGTGACTCAGAGGTGAGTCTGTAGGTATAGATGAAGTATATTTTCCATTGTGCCTAGGATGGGAGAACATTTAGCCAACAGAGTAGAAGCCCAAGCTGAGAGTTAGGGCATCCTTCACTGTGCCCAGGCACCCCCAGGATGATCCACCATAGTGGTCTGGAGTTTGGATGACCCTGTGCAGTCCAGAAACAGCCAAGATCTCGATGCCCAACAACTCCAATGTTTCATGAAAAACTGATGGTTGCAGGTCAGAAAAGGCTGAGTGGTGGGACAAACAGCATAAGACCGAGCTAAGAGGAGGCCAGCCCTCCTCTAATGTATGTCAAAGAGTATCGGATAATGGCCTGGAGTAGAAACTGGGGGTCAGAACTGGGAGTCTACATATATTTCTCTGAAGGCCTCCTGCAGCTAAAACAGACCAAACAAAACAATGAATGACTCAGACAATAGACCTTTTCTGGAGGACCCTTCTTTGATTAGTTGCATTCTCATGCTCCCCTGCAGACTCAAACATAATGGTCTGGGAGACAGAAAAGGAGAAGGCATATTAGGCACAAAATAATGTTATAAAGGGGAAAGTAAGAATCGTGGAAGTCAGAACATACTGGTGTGGGGAGGAGGCAAGTCTTTTGAGGCCAGGAGATGTGACTAGGGTGAAGAAGAAAGGGAGCACAAGGACCAGTAAAATGGGAGAGGACAGAAGCAAGGGAACAGTCCCAAGAAGGTGCAGACAGGAGGCTGAGGCTAAAAAGGCAAGAGAGAAAAAGGAGGAATCCAAGGCAAAGTAAAGAATGGCAAGTCTAGGAGGACCAGAAAGTGATATGCCAGTAGTGATTGCTGCAATGAGCATGCTTTCATTCTGTGCCTGAGTGTACTGCCTTGAGCTTAGAGAGAATGCCAATCTACCCTGCACCAGAATACCATTATCTTGTCATGGGCATCTCCTAGCCATAAACACCCTCATGGATTTTAAGGGCTCGACGCATGCCTATAGTGCAACTGGGGTTCTCCAGACATGTGCGTAAAAATAGAGGAGAGGGGGAATGCACGGTAACTCTGGTCTTAACTCACCCCAGATGGAGGCACAAAGGCATTGAGTGATTAGTGATACTGACCACTCCTGCTGCCAAAGAGTTCCATGTGGAGGGAGTCCAAAGGGGGACCTGACACAGAGCTCCAGTGACCGGCTTCTTGTCTTATGCCGCAAGAAAGAATTCAAGGACCCGACAAACAGCAAACAGGAATTTTCATTAAAGCAAAAGTATGCAGGTAGAAGAGTGCAGCGTGCTCAGACAGAGTATCTTTCTGAGCTGTGTGGATTAGAGGTGTTTTGTTTCTTGAGGGTGGGGGGAGTTCCAAGTTATTTATCCTACCTCATGGCTTTGGATTTTCTCTCATTCCACCTGGAGAGTGGGGATAGCCTGCACTAGCTGTCTTGGCTCCTAGCTTTGGCTTGTTCTTCAGGCAGATTCTCCCCCTCAGCATCATAACTTAGAGTGGGCTGAGTGAGGGACAAAAGAAAATTTCCAGAGCTCCATCATGGAGGGGAGGGGGAATGATCCTAGGCTAACTGTCCTGTCTCACAAACTTCAAGTTGCATTATCTGTATACAGTCCACATCACAGAATGCATCTGGGAAACTCAGGGCTGCAGTTCCTGTCTCACAGCTGTAGGGTCAAGGCCTGGCTTATTTTCATCAGCAGAAGGGCTCTATTTGCATGTCTTCCAACCATATAGCAAACTCTAGGCCTGGAAACTGAAACAAAGAGCAGAGTCCTGGAATGTGATGTGTTAAAAAGCACATATCTGGCATGAATTAGCCCTTCTATCTGGACCTCACGCACAAACTGCTTTCCTGAACCAACTTCAGGGCAGAGATGGGCTTGCCTGGTGAAGTTTTAAGAACTCCCTTCCTATAACGAGAATACATGTGATTTTTCTTCATTTAGTGTTTATGTAAAAAGAAAACATAGTCAACCTGGTTTTTCATTAGTAACTTCTGTGGCTGTAACCTTTTGACATGGTATTGCTTCTATACAGTGAGAGGGAGGAAGGGAGGAAGGAAGGAGGGAAGGAAGGAAGGAAAGAAGGAAGGAAGGGAAAGAAAGAGAGAGAGAGGGGGAGGGTTGGTTACAGCCACAGAAGTTACTCAAACACACTTCTAGAAAAGATTTTTGCTGCTTGGAAAACCCCCACAGAGTCCCATGGGAATCAGAGAGCCCATTTTACTAGACAAGTTCTAACCAGATAGGCAAGGCTTGGCTGATACTGAAAGATTTTCACCCCTCTGCTTTTATAAAAAAAAGTGTTAAGATAGGTAAAAGTCAACTGGTGAAACCAATTGAATCTTTTCATCTCCCTTGGCTTAAAACCCTTCCTCACTTTTGCTTAACGTAAGAACTATTCTCAGGTAAACATCGATAGTCTCCTTCTAAAATCATGCCTGGAAGTTCATGAGACTAGAACATGAAATGTGCAATACTTTCTTATTAAGAAAAGCTTCTAACTTGTTGCAAAGAACTTACAAAGGCTCTTTAAACAAATGCAAGGTTGTAGGGCATTCTTTCTAGGACTCACTCTCAGGAAAGAAAGGCGGAAAACATCAGGGCCTCCAACCTGGAGACATGGTTCATCAAAAGGATATCCCCACAAAGACGGCCCCTAGCCTCCCAGAAAGGGACCCTACTTGGTATTTGTCAGCTGATCTCTGAGTGGCAAGGTTAAAAACATATTAACATATGAATTTAAAAGTATCCCACATTTGCATCTTGTTCACCTGACTGAACTCTCCAGCCTAAAGGAAACCTCAAATTATAGTTTTCCAAAGCACAGAATCTCTCACACAAAAAGCAGTTGTCACTTGAAGCAGATGGGTTTTCCCAGGATCTGGGACTGGGCTATGAAGTCAACTCCTGCTATGTATAACTCTAATGCTTAAATTATGGTTGCTATAACATTTTTTTCTTGGGTGTGCAATACCCTTAACACTCTCAAGACAAGTGAGCCACCTTCCCTCATTGAGGTTGTATGTTCCAGTTATTCCATATTTTTACTCCTTGAGTATCCAGTACTTGCTAAGTTTTTTGTCTCAATTCTTGTAAACGGGAAACCTTAGCATAAAAGTATTATAGTACAATAGTATCAAACACTGGTCTCCTAACGAACCTGTCTGGATACTGTATCTGCTGTACAATGCCTATTTCTACCTTTGATAAAACTTACAATCTCATAGTTATCTGTTAGCAATTTCTCAATTGTTCCTAAATACACTATTGGTTTACCCAAACCTTCCTCCTATTCACAACATGACATTCAAACATAGCAGGAATAATGTCTAGAAGGTGGCACAAACCAGACTGAACTTTCTTACTTTCTTACTCTCTTACTTTCCCCAAATGATATCAGCCACCCCTCCAAACTGTCATCCGATGAAAAAGATGACCTTATCAGGACCAGATTACTACCATGATTACTGCCCTTATCAGTACCAGATTACTACCCCGATAAGAGTTTTATGAAGAAAACTCTTGTGGCCTTTCTGTGGGATGCGACTTGCCAGCAGTCTTTCAGGAGATGACGGTAATCACTGTCTCGGTGTTGTGTTTTCATTGGTTGAGCTTGGTACTGCTCAACTAGACATAATGATGTGAAACTTAACTAGAGCTGACAATCCAATTGCTTGCTCAACTGTCAGAACCATTTGAGCCCAGCAAATGTCTTAGACTCCTTAAGACAAGTATTTCTTGAAAAGAGTCACCCTTGATCATGTGCTCACAGCTCAGGCAGAAGTCTGAACCGTAACCAATACCTCCTTCTGTATCTCGATTGGTACTTTCTCCCAGGCAGACTTTGAAACAATCAAAATCCTTCATCATTCCAAATACCTTCAGGAACACTCCCATTTTGCTTCTAGCTCCAATGGCTGCTTAAGGTTTCAATTTCTTGACATTCTCCCGTGGCTCACAACTGAGGATGGAGCTCTTTTATGGTCTGCATTAAAAGGGCTGCTTGTTGTTGTTGTTCTTACATGTGCAATGTATTTCTTTGTCAAGCTCTTGTTTGTCTTTATAACTAAATGTTTAAAAACTCCTACAGAAACTCACGTAATGGTTCTACAGAGGATAGAAATCATGCATTGAGCCACAATCTTCACTCTGTGTTTGTTAACTCATGATTGCAAACTTTACTCCAGATGCCAAATACCTTTTGTCAATTACCCCTGCTTTCTCATATTAACTAAGTGCCTTTGTTGTGCTTTAACCTTTCCCAAGTTGCTTTGGCTGCTTTTATAAGAGACTATCGATTTTTTTTTTAAGTTTGCCAGATGCCTGAGAGGCTTCTCATAAGAAAATGGCTCTAGTTGTTCTATTGGCTACTGCCCTCCCAATGGCATCTCTCTGAGGGACTAGATGGAACTGGAAGGGAGTAGTCAAACTGCTCTGGCATCAACACATGATGAACTTACCTAAATGATCAACAAAAATGATCTGTCTGTCAGGCTGCCAACAGCCTCGGTTGAAAGGGGGGCAAGTGGACACTGAGAAAGAAAGTTTCTATCAAAAAGGGCTCCTGGTGGCTAATGGGGCTCAAATTAGAACAAAACAACACAAAACAACAAAGGAGCCTTGCAGTCATTTCTATGCAGGGACCTCACACAAAGCCATACTTCAGGCAGAAACCTGCACTGCACCATCTGCCTGCACTTTCAACCAATAGGACTGAGGTTTTCCTCGTCCAACAGCTGTGCAGCTATAGTCACGCCCTACCCCCCCCAAATACTCCCAGCATGTTTACTGACCAATCAGAGCAGCTCTATTCTGACCATGACAGACCAATCAGGCATGAGCGATTTCTAGCTATATAAGACAGCTTCTGCCAGGCTTGTTGAGCCCACTTTCCTATTCCATCAGAGGCTGAAGACTCTGTTTCCCAGTTGGAGCTCAAACACAGAAGACAGAACACTAAAGACAGACATCTCACTAGATTAGTGGAGAAGAGCAAGTGGAGCAGAGCTATCTAGCCAGAGTGTGCAATGACCCCAGGGTCTCCTCATAGTCCTGCTGCTTCTATTTGCACTGTAATATTATTGAGCCATGCTAGTCTCACAGCTATGCTGGAGCACTACAGAACTTTTGCACTGAAAAAAAAATGTTCTTCATCAGCACACTCCAAATGGGGGATTTTTGGAGGATTCCCATGGTCTCTGAGGGTGATTCTTGGGGGAGTCATGTTGTTGAATTAGAACTCATGACCGCTTGTTGACGTTTTAGTTCTGTGCAACCTCTTCAATGCCTTGTCCCTCCCTGGCCACTTTCTCATTCTTGAAATAATTTTTTAGGTTTGGTTCTTCCAGCACCTCTACTTCTCATTTCCATCACATCCTTTAATATTGTTCCAATATGTATGTGACATTCAAGAGTCCATTGTCAGGTTGTACCACTGTTTATAACCCATTTACCTCCTAAAGAACATCTTGATTTTTTTCAAAATATAAATAAATCTGCTGTAAATCTTGTGTGTGGCTGTTTGTGTGGACATTTTTAATCTCACTTGTGTAAATGCTGAAGAATGTGTTTGTTAGATCATGTGGGAAGAGCATGTCTATGTTTTATAAGAAACCACATAACTCATCATGTATCTTTCCCAGTCTACAATCCTAGAAGCCGTGAGAGGTCTTCTTACCTCACATTCTCACCAGGATGTTTTTCTCAGTGTTCTGAATTTTAGCCATTCTATAGGTGGCAGTGGTGTGTCACTGTTGTTTTAATTTGCTTCTCTTTGTGAGACATGACCTTTGATATCCTTATTTGCCATCCTCATATGTGCTTTGGTGAAGTGTCTGTTAGAAACTTTGTCCTATTTTTAAATTTTATTCTTTGTTTCTTCTTTTTGTCAGCACAAAGTGAAGTAAAAACAGCTTTCACTGCTTAAACCATCAGAAGGTTTAGGTATAAACCAGTGACCACAAACTCAAAGGCCTCTTTCATGTGTGATGATAGGATGGGTATTGGGAGGGAACATTTCTTCTGCAATGCTCTTTTGAAGGATCATGTATGACCTAGTAGACACACTCTTCTACCTCCCTAACTAGAATATGTTGTATGTCCGCAAACATATATACCCCTGATGGGAACATTGAAACAATTCTCATTTTATTAATGAGAATGACTATTTTCTAAATCTACCTTTTACCTGAGATGGATTGGAACCTGCAAATGACAGCCACTTGAATTATTCTGTGGGTTTATGCAATGGCTGAAAACAAAAGCAATGCATCATTATTATTATTTTTGTGCTATTTTTGATATTCCACAGGATAGAGAGACTGATGATTACATTTTCAATAACAATTCTAGAGCCTCAGCTTATGCCTGCTGAACTCTATGCACTACTCCATTAGCTAACAAATATGTTTCATCTGCATCTCTCATGTTCAAACCTGGACTTGCAAGTGGAGTTATAGAACAAAAAGTGAGGGCAGTGAATGTACTTGCAGTAACACCAAACACAAGTGAACTGACTACTGTCCAGTCACATGGCTGTACTTCCCTCTGATATTCAAATTTCTTTTTATTTCTTAGTGTTTCCAACAAAGACCCGAAATTGTCCCCTGACAACTTCCCTCAACTTTCCTGACATTCATACTCTGTCCTCAGTCTACACTCTCCAGCCTTTACAAGGAGGAGCATGGGAGGTATCTGTCTCCTCAGCACAAAGGCCCCACTGTCTTTGCTTCTTCCTCTCCCTCACACTGGCGTGCCCTGCTGATGCGATGGTCATTGGTAACCCTCCGAGGCATCTCACTGCTTCTCTTTATCATGGCACATTGGTCATCTCTAGTGACTATTCCTTGTAGAATTATAACACGATTTGGTCTCCAGTCAGAACTGTTTGTAATTATCTCCAAAAATGCCAAAATACTGTCTTAGTGCTTATGACCTCTGACTTTAAATTTTTTTTCTAGGGGTAGGTAGACCCTATTAACTCATCTTCACCCAATGAAACACAGACACCTATTGTATTGCTTCTAGTGAACATGAATTATTTCTGACTCCCTCAGGACCACCAGCCCACCAAGGCCAGCACTGAACCTTCAGCCTCTGTTGAACTCAGGCCAGATCCCAGATGGTGAGTCAGAGGATCTCCTAGTTCTCGACATTGGATGCCATCTCTTTCTCTCCACTGTCCCACAGCATATGCCTCACTTTTTCAGGTCTTCACCAGACGTTTGAGATGTATCCTATTATTGTAGCTCAGTATGCTTTTGTTGACGTTCCAATTATCTATATTCAGACAGGAAAATGAGTTACCTGAATTACACTACCAATATTGAAAAGCCAAGAGCAATATGTTACATTTGAAATTTGGGGCTCTGTTTACTAAATTAGGTGAAGAAATTGAGTTTTCAGGGACAACTGCTTCCAAATCAGTTAACAAACAGGTGAGATCACTAGGCTGATGGAGAGTTCACCTGTCCCATTCCCACAACTGTGACATCTGAGGGTAGGAGTGGAGCAAGTGTAATATGTGCCAAGGTGTCAGTCAGACAACATTTAACACCACTGTTAAGTTCGCACATGAAGTCACATGGTAATTCTCAATTTATATGCTTTCAGACTGAAATGCAGAGATGTGAGTCCACATCTTCCATTTCCCACGGTGAGAATTCATGGAGCTTGTTCTGCTGTCCACCACTACTTATTTATCTTATTTCAGACATACACCCAGAGTTAAATGAATCAGGCGATCAGGAAAATAGCTCTGAGGAGCTGTTTTCTAGGGCAGCACCCTGAATCTTTTTGGCATTAGAGATCAGAGCTCTCTAATGTGAGAATCTGATGATGCCTGGTGATCTGAGGTGGCGCTAGCACTAGGGAGCTGCCGCAAATGTAGATGAAGCTTCTCTGGCTTACCTCCTGCTGGGGCTCAGTTTTGAACAGCCCAAAGCCCAGTGGTTAGGAACTCCTGCCTTACTTAGTACATTTCCTGCAGCTTTGAAATTTCTTTCTTGTCTCTACTCAGCCCTCTGCATACAGCCCTGGAAATTTCCCCATGTTCTTTCCTCCGCCCTCAGTCTACATTTCAGAATTTATCTTAGTTCTTACTCAGGCATGTCCCTCAGCAAAGAAATTTCTACAAAGTTCCTTTCCCTACAGCTTTGAAAACCCTCTAGACCCTTCCTTTCTCAGCCCTCTTTCTGTAGCTCTGAAATTCCTCCCTAATCCCTTACACCTCTACCTGCAGCCATAGAAGTTCTTCCTTGTTCCTTACTATGCCCTCTCCCTGTAGACCTGAATTGCTTCCTTATCCCTTAATCAGCCCTCTCTATATGGCCTTAAAAATTCTTTGTGAGCCTTACTCAGGCCTCTTTATGTAGTCCTGGAATATTTTCCTGTGTCTTAAGCAGCCCTCTTTCTGTGGCCCTGAAAATTCTCCCTGTCTCGTACTGAGCCCTCTACCTGCAGCCTTGGAATTTCATCCTTTCTTTCTTACTCAGCCCTATCCTTGTGGCACTGGAATTATGCCCTGTGCCTTACTCAATGCTCTAGTTACAGCCATAAAATTTCTCCTCGTCTGAGCAGCCCTTTCCCCAAAGCACCAGAATTTCATTCTTGTTCCTTATTCAGCCCTTTACCAAAAACCTGAAATATCTCCCCCATGCCTTAATCAGCCCTCTCCTTACAGTAGTATACTTTCACCCATGTTCTTTTCTCAGGTCTCTCCCAATATCTGTGAACTTTTTTTTGTCCCTTACTCCAGCTGTCCCCAAACGTTTTGGCACCAGAGACCAGTGTTCTATGAGGATCCCATACCAGATGACCCGAGGTGGAGCTGAGTTGATGATGCTAGGCCTGGGGAGCAGCTGAAAACACAGATGAAGCTTGGCTACCTCACCTGCCACCCACCTCCTGCTGTGTGGCCCAGTTCCTAACAGACTGGCCATGGTCCACGGATGAGGATTGGGGTCTTCTGTTCTAGAGAACCTGCTTTCTGAGGTGGAATCATTTCTGTGACCATAAAGACAAATTTCTTGCTCAAGACATTCATTGTGAAGGTTAGTTTCTAAAACAATTCACGCATGTTTTCTCACCCAAAGTAGTGGAAACCATGTTCACTGAATACGGAATTTACTGGTGGTGGCACACAGAGCAAGAAACGAATGCTTATAGAATATTTTAAATTGTCCTGTAAGACTGAGATATTGTCCTAACATACAAGAGGGTTTAGGAGCTTTATCTAGCTCTATGTAGTCCTGGTTAGATTTGGGAGTTCCTCAGTGTCAGTCCTTGAGAAGAGAGTCCTGAGGTTTACAGTGTCTTGCAGACATTCAGTTAAGTACAAAAAAAAAAAAAAAAAGAATTAAGGTGTTAATGGCCATGTCCGCAATGCTGGGAAAGTGACTATCTAAGCAGGAATGTCTACCTTTTCCCTAAAATAAATGCCATAGTTATGTCAGCTGTTATGAAGAATTCCCCCTCCATAGCAACCATTGAATAGGTTTTGTGGTGAACATGTTTCAAGTGAGAAATGTTCATCTAAATTAAAAGAGCCAACACTACTGTCCTGGATCATAGTAAACGTTGGATATTCACCTTTCTAATTCACAATGAGATTTGTCTGAATTCAGTGAGAATATACATTTAGCCATTGTTCCCCAAGTGTAAAATATTTAATAAATAAATATTTAATAAATAACATGAGCTAATGCAGGAAGGCATGCCTGACAATTTAGAGGACTCTGGGTATGTGGTAGGTGATTAACAGACTAATACATAGACTCATATATGAATATGTAAATGTTCAGACACATTAACTCTACTCCAAAAGGAGATATTGATCCTTGATATCTGATTTCTGACCAGCTCTGTCAGCACATTTCCTAGCTTGGAGGATGAGGCCTTTGGCATGGTGCAGGGACCCCAGGGAGAGGAATGAGCTCTCTGAGGGCACAGTCAGCAACCTCCTCCCAAAGGCAGCCCAGATACAGAAGTCTCCTGGCCCAGTTATGGAAAGGCACCTCCCATAAGTAAAGTTCCACTTACACCACAAGATGAAAACAAAGTAGGCATTTGCTTAAATTTTTGTTCCTCCTCACCCTTGAAAATATCTTCTGGAAGTCAGGTGCAAGAGCATGAATCCACTGTGGTTTTCCTTCTTTCTGCCCTCAACTCACAAATGTGAGTGACTCAACCTTCAGACGTGAAGATATTATGATTCTGCATCTGAGCACATGACTCGCTGTGGTTCTCTCTGTTTCCAGGTGCACTGACCAAGGTTCACCTGCATAAGTTGGGCAAAAGAATGCCAAAAACCTCACAGAACTTCTTCCTCACTTGTGCTGTCTCTGGATTCTCTTTAGGCAGCTATGGTGTACACTGGGCATGCTGGGCTCCAGGAAAGGAGCTGGAGTAAGTTGGTGTCACACGGACTGGTGGAAAGACAGACTATCGCCCGACACTGGAGTCTGATGCAGCATCACCAGGAACACCTCCAAGAGCCACGTTTGTTGGACACTGACCAGTCTGAGAGCCAGGACACAGCCATGCATTACTGTGTGAAACACATGGTGATGGGAAGTCAGTGTAAGCCCAGGAACAAATATCCCTGAGGAAGATGGGCTGGCTGGCTGCAGAGGTTGTCAGACACCAGAGGTGAAGTTGGTGGCTCAGGGCCCATGGAATGGAGGGTTGAGCTCCAAGACTAGGTGCTCAGTGAGGCTAGGAGGAATTTCCTATTAGGATCTGCATGTTTCTCTCCCTGCCCAGGAACTTCACTGTAGAGTCCTCTGCTGTATCCTATTTTGCCAATATTGTGTTTTATATTGCTCCCAGAAAACAGTATAATTTTACTGAGTAGTAATCCCTTTTGTTTCTTGTTGAAGGAGTTGCATTCAAGTCTAAGGCTCACTACAATGTTTCATGTGAGTAAAGTCCTTATGTGGTGAATATCCCTAGAAGGCCCAGGAAACTGAAGTATGTGTAAACTATTCTTCATGTATTTTTTACAATGCTCTTGGAAAAAAAGCCACACTCTCCAAATTTGTATTAGAACTCCACAAATAGGTGGATAATTATACAATATGCAGTGTTACAAAATTCTAGTGCCAGAGTTACCTGATACTAGATACACTATGATCTTGATTATTCATAGAATCCATGTTTGCAAACTTACCATTCTGCTAAAATTTATTTGCACATTAAAATAAAAACTTAGAGTTCTTTTGGTGGTCATTCATGGACATGTGTGGCCAATACATACTCATCTCCAGCAGAGGTAAAGCAAGGTGATTTTCTGCCTTCTTGTTGCAGCTCCCATCATGTAAGTGAGTCCTCTGAGTGGTAAACTTAGTGCCACATTTTCAGGAATTGGAGATTTTCTTGGTAATTTCCCTGTTTAAAGCCTCCCTACATACACACACACACACACACACACACACACACACACACACCATTGCACATTGCTGAGTGCTGTTTAGTGTTGCTAAGCTCAAAAATGCCATGAAGTGACTTAAAGAGAAAAAAATATATTTGATAGGTAAATTCTATTCAGGTATGACTTATACTGCTATTGGCCATGAGGTCAATTTTAATGACCAGTTACAATTCACATTTCTATAAAAGCAAGATAACTCAGTGACATGCATTTGAAGCAGCCCTGGAGTGTCATAAAGTAATAACAACAGTGTATGATGCACATAAATTAGAATAATAATTTATTTACATTTGTCCTTTTAAAAAGCCTTTTATTGGAGAGCTTTCTATTTTCTTATATATTTTCATTTAATAAAAATTTATTGATGTGACATTGGTTAATAAAATGATATAAATTCTTACTGAACAATAAAATAATATATCATATGTAAATGGTATCAAGTGTTCACCACTCAAAATTAAATTCTATTCCTTTGCCATATTTTTACCACCTTCTATCCTTATCTCCTCTTTCCCTCTGTTCACCACTAAACTGTTGTTCATGTTCATAAGTTTCTGTCTGTTTATATTGCTCATTTGTTGCTTTCTGATTTATACCCCACATAGTAGTAAATGATGTGGTTCTCAACTTTTTCTGTCTGATTAATCTCATTTAGCAAAATAACTTCGAGATGTATTCATATTATCACAAGTGTCAGTATTTCATTTTTTTAATGAGTAATATCCTAATGTGTGTGTGTTTGTGTGTGTGTGTGTGTGTGTGTGTGTGTGTGTGTGTTTGCCACAGCTTCTTTATCCAATCATGTATTAAAGCACAATTTGACTATTTCCACATCTTGGCCACCATGAATGATGCTGCTATGAACATCAGTGTGCATATATCTTTATGGATAAGTGTTTTCAAAAATGTGAGGTAGATACCCAGGAGAGGGATTGCTGGATCATACGGTAGGTTCATTCCTAGTTTTTTGAAGAACCTGTATACTGTCTAACACAGTGGCTACACCAATTTACCTTCCCTCGAGAAGAGTGTTTGAGGTGACTTCATCCCCACAATCTCTGCAACATTTGTTGTTACTTGCCCTGTTGTTGACAGCCATTCTCACGTGAGCAAGGTGGTATCTCATTGTGGTTGTGATTTGCATTTCCCTGTAGCTAATGAGGGTGAGCATCTTTTCATATGTCTGTTAGCCATTTCTGTGCCTTTTTGGATAAGTGTTTGTTCAGGAACTGCCAATTTTTTAATTAGATTGCTTAATCGGAACTCACTTTTATGAGTTCTCTCTCTATATATTTTGTGTATAAGTGGAGGCACTGTTTGCAAATATCTTCTCCAATTCCCATGGTTGACCTTTTGCTTGATGGTTTCATTTGCTGTGCTGAAGATTTTTAGTTTGTTATCATTCCTTAATTTATTTTTGCTTTTACTTGCCTTGCCTTTGTGGTCAAATTTATATTATCCTCTCTCAATCCAAGGGTCATAAGTTTAGCAACTATCTATTCTACTATGCAGTTTATTGTTTCAGGTCTTAGGTTAATTTTGAATTAACTTCGGTGTGTGATGATAGCAGTCTAATTTTATTCTTTTGCAGGTGGCTTTTTTAGTTTTTTTTTTCCAGCACCATTTATTGAACAGACTTTCCTTTCTCCATTGTGTGTTTCTGGTTTCTTTTTTATTTTGTCAAAAATTGTTTGCTTCTGGACTCTTTACTTCTGGACTCTTTAATTACTTTTTATTACATCTTTTTTTTTCCTCTGCCAATATCATGTTGTTTTGATTGTTGTCACTTTTAACATAATCTGAAATCAGGCAGAGTGATTCCTCTGGATTGCTTTAGCTATTTGCAGTCTATTGAGCTTTTATACCAATCTGATAATTTTTTCTTCTATTTCTTTAAAGAATGCCATTAGGATTTTAATAGAAATTGCATTAAATCTGTACATTGCTTTGGGTAATATGGACATTTCTGTTTCTCCGTATCATCTATTTTTTTTTTAATAATGTCTTGTTTTCTGTAACTAGGTTCTCACATGCTTTACTCTTTTTGTAGCAAGTAATGGAATTTTCTGAATTTCATTAGTAGAGTAAAGGAACATAATGGATTTTTGTATGCTGATTTGGGGTTCTGAAACTTTCCTATATATGTTTACTGTTTCTAATAGTTTGGGTGTGTCTTTAGTTTTATACATAGAAAACCATGTCATCTGCAAAAAAAAGACAATTTAACTTTTTATTTTCAGTTTGAATGTCTTTAGTTTTTTTCTCTTGCCTGATTGCTCTAGCTAGGTCTTCCAATACTATATCGAATAACTGTGGTTCTAATAGACAGCCTCATCTTGTTCCCAATTATAGAGAAGAAGGTTTTCGTTTTTCACCATTAAGTATGATACTAGCAGAGGGTTTGTCAAATGTAAAATAAAAAATAAGCAAATAAGTGGGTAATGTATCTTGTTAAATGCTTTTCCTGCATCTGTTTATATGGTCATTTAGGTTTTATTCTTTATTTTGTTTAAGTGGCGTATCACATAGATCGATTTGCATATGATGAACCATCCCTGTGCCCCTGGGATGAAGCTCACATGATCATAGTGTACAATTTTTCAATGTGTTGTTGTATTCAATGTACTAGTCTTATATCTAGGTCTTTGATCCAGTTAAGTTAACTTTGGTGTGTGGTGATAGACAATAGTCTTGTTTCAATCTTTTGCAAGTGACTTTATAGTTTTCCCAGGACCATTTATCAAAGAAACTTTCCTTCAATATATGCAACATGTAAGATTTTTTTGTGTAGTTTTGTGTATGTTATCCTTACCAGGTTTTGGTATCAGAGTAATGATTGACCTTATAAGATGACTTTAGAAGTATTGTCCCTTCTTTACTTTTTTGAAAGAGTTTGAAATAAACAACAAAAGATATTAAATTATCTTTGAATGTTTGGTAGAACTCACTGGAGTTGATTCATCTCATTTTTTGGTCTCTTTGCACACACATTATTTCTTCACCCTTTATTATTTCCCAATTTTATTTTTATTTCAAAGTTTAACAACATAAAGCCTGATTATGCTAAAATTTAGAATTGTTTTTGCTAATTTCTGATTGGGAAAAGATGTCAACATATTTAGATTTGATTAGTATCTTTATACATAGAAGACCAAATTTTCTAATGATAGTGTTTTAATTTGTTAATATTTTTTATATAAATATCACTTCTGTGATTTGAAATTTTCATGAACATTGAAGTTAGTCTACCACTTAATTAATTGAAAAGTAAAAGTTTCTATCATACAGTTATTACTCTTTTACCTGGATTAATTTTGTATAAATGAGTCATGAAATTTTTTTTATACTGATAAAAATTGCAACAGTAGACTATTTTACATAGTCATTTTCACCTCTCTTGTTTCTCCTCCTCTTGTAAAATAATTAGTCATTAAAATTGGGTTCTGCCTGAGGACTCCCTTTTCAGCTTTATTGTAATATTTACTCAGGTTAATATAGAAATTTTTAAGCACTCAATTATTCCACATGACAGGACCTTCATTGACATAAGTGTCTGTGTTTTCTCGGTTTTCATACTCCCTTAGTTGTTTTTGGCTTCTAGAATTTTCATATAAATTTTATATGACAATTTTTGATTTGCCAAAACACAACATTCTAAGAATTCTATTAAGATTTATTGAATTTGTAGATTTGGCAAGGTTTAGCATGTTTAATGTATTAAGCTCCCCCAATTTAGGCAAGATTAGTTATTGGAGAAAACTACCATGTACCCCTTCTTACAACAACAATATGACGTTCCAAAATTATGTTTATAGCTTTGAGTATAATTTGTATAATGTATTGTGGAAACCTGTAGGAAAAATAAAACAGTGAGATGAGTCAGAAATGTAGAGTATCTGCTGATTTAAAAGCATATGATTGTTCTACAAGTGAAAAGGTGAGGCAGTAATGTGGATATGAAAAGCAGATTCCTTCTCTGGCTTTGGAAACTGGGGATGAAAAATTGAAAATCAAAACCCAGTGACTTTTTTAAGTCATGATAAACTTGCTGGTCCTCTCGTTGGGGCAATGACAATTAATCATTTTGAAAAAAATAAATTGAAGTGCAGAAGCCCTCACAAAATATATGTTCACATTAGAAATGTGTCTGTTAACTGAGAAAACTAAGGTGATCTGCCCTACCAAGATCTCTCTCGTAAGGAGCAAAGTCAGTCCTCATTGAATAAAGAAATTATGATGCACATTCTCAAGTGCCCTCCAAGGTCATTCACGTGAAATGACTGATGCTAAAGAAAATTAACCTGAGTAAAAAAAAAAAAACAATTTGAAAAAAATTGACAATAGGAGAGACTCACTGAACATGTAAATTTCAGCTTTATAATACTCAGAGTACTAGTCATAATTTATCAGCTTAAAAATTAAATGAGTAGAATTTTTATTAATGCTATAACTGTAAAAAGAATCAAATGTCTATCTACATTCAGCAATAAAATGAGAACAAATAACAATTTATAATTTGACATAGATTAAATTGTACCTCAAAAAAGGCCATATGTTTAAACCTCCATTACTAAGGGCACTACATTATTTACAGATAGAGCCTTTTAGCAGGTGATAAAGTTAAAATGAGGCTTCCCTTTCTTAAGTAGACTACTTAAAACAGTAAAGACACATGGTATTCAGGAATTATTGCAAAGGGGTGGGGAAAGGTCGAGTCCTCAGCCTAGAACTGGACTTGAATCTGAATACCACATGGACAAGTAGGAATTACAGTGGAATAGCAAGGTGGTGGTCTGGGGCCGAAAATACTGCTGAAATGAGACACCAGAACTAGGGGAATTCTTGCTTGGCCAACACAACAGGATTCTTGCTAAAAGGAAGCCAGGTTGTGCTGATATCAACTGGGGCATATAGGAAATGGTGAATTTGATCATATATCAAGGGTGATCAGATATTGGAAAGAGGAGAGATTCTCAGTAATCTGATTTAGCAAGAATCTTATAAATCTGGGCTATGTAAAATGAACAAGTAAATCCAAAGGATGGGACCTACTTGAGCAGAGAATTTAGTGGAGTCTGACTAAAGCTTATTAAAGAAGAGACTTTGTTAGTCTTTCCTCACATTCAGGAAAAAAGAGACATTCATTTGAAAACAAGTAACATAAGTCCATACTCATATGGCCAGCTTCTATTCAGTAAGCATGAACTTAACCATCTGCTGTGACTTGATAGTAGAGAATATTTGCTGAATGATGCAACAACTCACATATTTAATGAGGAGAATTGCTAAAAAGTAATAGAAAATTAAAGGTGAGCTGTTAAAGTAGACTAGAAACTCAGTTTCTGAATCCAGAGGAAAGCTGGTCAGAACAATTTCTAAACCTATCTCATAGCACCTTTAGAAGGTGGTGACAATCTGAAGAATCTTCTACTTTTTGGATTGACTGGCATAGACATGAATGATACAGTCAAATGTCATCTTTTGCAAACATCCAGCTGTAACTTCCAGAGTTTCTTTAGAGGGTCCTAATAAGGATTTGGGAAGTCAGTTTCTGGTTCACAGTAATGCAAAGTCAGAAGAGTGAGGGAAATACAGAATAATCAATTGCTAAATTGTAGGCATATATTGGAAAAGGTTAGGATTAACAAAATGTTTGATATGACCTTTCAAAAGGTAGAATAGATCAAAGACAATGAACAGGAGTATAACTGAATAACTCAGAAGAGGGCTTTATAGTTTTCCACTGAAAAAAAAAATCTCTCATTCCCTCTTTTATTCTTCTTTGCAAAATTATGTCTGTTCTCAGTAATTTGGGCTGATTATTTCCATAAGGGACACAAAATGTTAATTGAACACATAGATATTTGTTTTGCTGTAAATTTTAAATAAGAAACCTTAGACTATACTTTCAGACAACTTTTGAGGTAAGGAGGTCAAAGCAAGAGGTTGCTGCCAGATCTCACATACAGTACCTATACATTTGGGTGAATTCTCTTCTTCTTGAGGAGCCCAAGATGTTCTAAGTTTTATATGTTTTCCAGTCCATGATATTCCTTAATTAATTATAAAATGGAAACCCTGTAAGCCAGTTGTGCTGCTACTCTTTCTGTCCCCCTGCACTCAGGAGATCATTGTAAATGTTGGCTCTATAAAGACAACATTAGTTCCTTAAATATGCCTAGTTCTATGTTGTTCTATGTACATTGTTTGCTGATGTGACATTCCAGTGAAAGTATTGATTAGTTAACCAGTGTTTCCAACTGTATCCTATTACAAGGAGGACAGATTCTAATTAAACTTGTGAAAATAGCAAAATGAAAATACTCAACAAGTGTCTTTTTAATCTGGAGGAATTAATTAGGCAGAGAGAAAAAAAGAATAATTTTGCTTTTGTTAATATTAACAGGATTTATTAATTTATGTATCATAGATAGCTTAAGTGAAAAAATAAAGGTGTGCCTTATATTCAGAAAATAAAAGTTAAGACTCTAACAATAATTCATAATACTCCCCCCAAAACATGAATACTAGTAATTCTCCATCAGTGCATTTAATCCCATGCAGTTAATTTTGATCTGTTTAATTTAGGATTAGTAGTTTTATCAACTCATTACCTCTCCATTAGAGTTCTGGAAATCCTGGCTCAGCCTAGTGGTATGCCTCAAAGTTTAAATAAGACCATGAGAGCACTGTGTTCCACAGTACCTGTTGCAGCCATTTCTGTGGGCTTTGGGATTGCCACTTTTGGTTAATGATGAAGCAATCTACTTTAGCTGATTACAAGAGCTTCCAGAGGAAAATCAGAATAAAACAAAACTAATTTTGAATAGCAAGAGAGTTAAAATGGCTATGGTTCAAGATCTGATGTAAATTCACTGGATAAAAATATTGAAGTGGTAAAAATGTATTTTATTCATTTTATCCTGTGTCACACACCATTTGAATAATTACAACTATGATCAATTGCAGTATGCCAAGAAATATTTTGCGTAGCCAGGGCATTCACAAAAATTTACCTACTATTTCTGAAATACCTAAAATAATAATATTTACCCACACAAACATAACTAGACAAGGTTAAATACCATTTCTTGTTAGACAACACTTTTCATACTATTTAACATGTCCTGTAAATCAAATTATTTTTTAAATGTTTTGTTATTGTTGTTGTTTAAAAGGTGAAAAGAAATTATTTGAGTTTTTTCAGAGGCCCATTATGAAATATGTTTCAGCAAATGTTTCATTTAGATTTCCATGTAGAGAAGGCAAATTGTCAAAATGTAAAATAAAAAATAAGCAAAAGTTAACACTTTTTAAGAATGAATAGTTATTATAAATAATCTAGGACATTATATAAATTAATTACAATTGTTTAAATAAGATAAAAATCTTGGTTTCCTAAACATTTAAAAATATTTTAAAGTACTTAAAACATTTAAAAAATATTTACAGCCTTTTATTAAAACAGACCAATAATTCAAAGAAAGGTTATCATTTGACAAAGAGGAAAAACAAGTCCTAGCTTTGCATCAGTATTCAATATTAGTACTAACACGTGTATATTTTAAAAAATAGTCCATCCAGATATTTAGCAAATTTGACCAAACATATTTTTTTTCTGGCAGCTCTTTGCAAGTATCTATACATATTCATATTTTATATCATTTTTTTTCTTCCCTGTTCTGAAACAGCAAGTTTTATTTTAGAACAAAACTGTTGTTTCCCTATGTAACCTCATCCTTCATATGTTTGTACTTTTGCTTGTCAAAAACACAGCCCACTTTTATCTCAAATTTTATATGCAAAGTTGCTTTGTGTAGTTATAATGTAAATAGTTTTATTTATATATTAATAATAAATTTTCATTTTTATGGTCCTCTTGTAAATAGGAAAACAAGTTATGTTGTAAGCAGAAAATTGTAGGTTGTCTGTCACACACCAGCATTCCTCAGCAGACAAGTAAATCATACAGATATATGGCCTGTCATTTGTAAAAACATGTGCTTTTTCATAGTATAATTTTTCAATATGGCAATAAGAATAAGTTTAATAACAGACCAAGTTTTGTTCAGTTTTCTTACGGCATATAAAAGAAGTCAAAAGTGTTCAAAATTATATTGAATAATTTATGTTTTAGTAGTTTATCTTTCTTAGAAATAGTCTATAAAGATGAGGTAAAATGGAGAAGAAAAGCTGTGCTTGCTCTCTCCCATAACCATATTAAAATTACAGCTAGGTCATAGAACAAGCACCCTTTAGAGCCATCTGAAGAAAAGCTGAACAGAAGTTTTATAACGAAGGAGATAAAGAAGAAGCCACAGAGAGACTGATAGAAGGGGTGGAGATGCAGAAGGAGCTAGTCCCACACCTACAAGTGGCAGTTGACAATCAGAAGGGGTATCTCAGCTGCAGAAGTCCCCTCTGAGGAGCAAGTGACCCCAGCTATACACTGAGTTCCGAAGCCTAGGGTTCCAGTGATGAGAAGAATATCCACATCCGGCTGTGAAAATCAGCAGAGATTTCATCAGTCCCAGTGACACAAAAAGCTCCTGCAAACCCAGGCTGATTAGAATTTGATGTTCTAAGAAAGTAGTCATAAAGTACGTCCAAAGGCATAAAGGTAAGAAAAGGAAATAAACACGAGTTATAAAGCTACTGAACTAGACATGGCAGTTTGAATCAAGAAAAAATAAAAAGAAAAAAAGTTTTTTTTTTTTTTTTTTAAAGAAGTGAGGTTTTTGCACAATTACCACTTCAGGGCTAGGACTGAAGGGACAGTCACCAGTGTTCCTGTGTAGACCCTTTTTCTCATGCAGCCTGTGCAGGCACCATCTTTCTCACGTATAGCCTTTGTCCCAAATGGTCAAATCTATATGTGGCCTCAGTGTGCTCTAAGCATTTTTGCTGAGTAGCTGTAGGCTCACACTGATAACAAACCTGAATCTGCATTAACCTGGTAAACACCACATGCCCCACCCTGGTGACCCCTTGAGGCACCACATCACCCAATTCATGTACCTCAGGAGGCAGCTGGAACTCACAAGCAGCCAGCAGACAGCGGCAAGACATGGGGTGCCCTGGACCTTGAGCAGAACTACCACTGGCCTAAAATCGTGGCAGCTGGCCTTGGTTCACAGCATGGCCTCTCCCACGTGCCTCTAAGTCTAGCATGAACAGTGCCTGGATGGCTTTGGGGCTCCTACAAAGTAACCTCAGGCTGACCATAGGCAGTGGCCAGCCTTGATCTGTATGGGAGCCACTTTCAGGAGGACCCAGGAACAACTGACTTGGAGGCCAGCTTCAGACTACAACAAACCTGAATAACCCCACAAGCAGTGTACCTCAAAGGTGGTCTTGGCAGTCACCAGAGTCCACAGAAGCAAATCCTGCTCCACAGGTTCAGCCTCGTCACAGCTAGTTCTCACAGCCAATCAACATGGGGGTCAGTTCCCCTCACTGACATGCCAATAACAAACTAGGCTCAATTGCAACAGGAAGACACACATAACACATAAGGAGCACCCCTAATGCACTCAGCTCAGGCGATCAGTAACACTGTGTCGCTAGATCTCACAGGACACATTTATAAGGCTACCAAGCCAAGACAGAGATGTAGCAGATCTACCTAACACAGAGAAACAAACACAGAGAGACAACCAAAATGAGAAGACAAAGACATGTGTCCCAGATGAAAGAACAAAAGAAAACTCCAGAAAAATGAGTAAATTAAAGGGAAGAAAACACCCAATCAGATCCAGACTTCAAAATAATGGTTATAAGATGCTCAAAATACTTGGGGAGAATGTCAACAGACAGATAGCAAGCATTAAAAAACAAACAAACAAACAAACAAACAAACAAAAACATTAAAAAGGCAGTCAGAAATGAAGAATATAGTAACTGAAATAAAAAATACACTAGAAGAAATCAACAGCAGAGTCGATGAAGCAGGAAGTTGAATCAATAATTTAAAAGAAAAGGTGGTAGAAAACAATCAAAATGTGAAAAGAAAAAGGTTTAAAAATAACGACAGATTAAATGGTCTCCGCCACAACATTAAGCATAATAAGAGTCACATCATAAGGGCACCAGAAGGTGAAAACAGCAGCAGCAGCAGCAGCAGCAGCAGCAGCAGCAGCAGCAGCAGCAGCAGCAACAACAAGAAAACTATTTTAAAAAATAATGACAGAAAACACTCCTAATTTCATGAAGAAAATAAACATACAAGTTTAGAAAGCACAAAGAGCCCAAACAAGATGATCCCAAACTGGCCCACACCAAAACACCAAAAGTTTTAAATGCCAAAAGTTAAAGACATAGAGAGAATCTTAAAAGTAGAAAAACAAAGCTGTTAGCTACCTACAAGGGAGCTTCCATAAGACTGCCAGCTGGTTTCTCAGTGGAAACTTTGCAGGCCAGAAGGGGCTGGCACAAAATATTCAAAGTGATATAAACCTACAACTAAGCACCTACAACTAAGACTACTCAACTCAATGAGGCTACCATTTAAAATTAAAGATGAGGTAAAAAGCTAATGAATTAAAAAATAAAATAAAATAATAAAAAAATAATAAAATAAAATAATAAAATAAAATAAAATAATAAAATAAAATAAAATAAAATAAAATAAAATCCAAAGGCTTTATCACCACCAAACCAGTATTACAAAAAATGTTAAAGGGACTTTTACATGATGAGGTGGGGACGATATAAACACATTTTATATTATACATATATATTATACATATATATTTTATATAATATATAATGAAATGTCAATAACTATGTCCCTATCAATAATCACTTTAAATATAGTTGCACTAAATTCTCCAATCAGGTTAAATAGAGTAGTTGAATAAATAAGAAGGCACAAACCACATATAGGCTCTCTGTAAGAGACTTACTTAAAATACACACAAAGATTGAAAGTCGTGGGGAAAAAAGATATTTCATACTTGATAACAATAATTTTACCAAACAAAGTAGTCTTTAAAACAAAGGCCAAAATAAGAGACAAGAGAGGCTATTCATAAGAACAAAGAAATCAATTCAACAAGAGGATATAATACTTGTAAACATTTATGTACCCAAAATAAGATGACTTAAATACACAAAATACAAATATTATCTACATAAAGGGAGAGAGTGACAGCAACACAAGTGTATCAGGAGATGTTAACAACTCATTGACATCAATGAATGACTCTTTCAAACAGAAAATGAACAAGAAAATCGTACTCTTAAGTTACCAAATGAATTTAATCAATCTTTTTTGAACTTTTTATTCTAAAGTAGTAAAATACACATTCTTTAAAGATGCACATGAAACATTTTTTAGGGTTGACCACATGTCAGGACACGAAACAAGTCTCAATAAGTTTAAGAAGGCTGAAATTATATTAAGCACTTTCTCTGACCACAATGGTATGAATCCAGAATGAGTTGCAAGGAGAAAAATAAAAAACACACAAACACATGGAGGTTTAAAAAATGTTACTAAATGATAATGAGTTAAAATGAGATCAAAGAAGGAGGCAAAAGTTACCTTGAGAAAAATGAAAATAAAAACATAAGGGCCCCAAGTCTATGGAATACAGTAAAAGCAGTCCTAAAAGAGAGATTCATAGCCATACATGCCTACCTCAAGAAACAAGGAAAATCTCAAATGAAAAATGTAACCTTATATTTGAAGCATCTAAAAAAAAATGCTCAGAACGAAAGGGAAGGGGATAATAAATATCAGAATAAAAATAAAATAAAATCTAAAAAATCAGTACAATGATCTATGTACCCAAGAGCTGGTTCTTTAAGAAGATAAAGATAATTTATTAACCTTTTCATAGACTCATCAAAAAATAAGTGAGAAAACCAAAATAAATATTAGAAATGAGAGAGAAGTCACACTGGACACCACAAAAAAACACAGGATTAAAATAAAATACTACAAATCATTTTATGCTAACAGATTGGACACTTTGGAAAAAATGGATGAATTCTCAACAAAATACAATCTTTCACGAGTGAATCTGAAGAAAATGGAAATTTAGAAAAACAAGACATTATCAAAGGAACAAACTAAAGCTCTAGGTGATAACCCCAAAGAAATGGAGAACTACTAGTTACCTGACCAAGAATACAAATGAATCTTACAGAAACTTAGTGAAATTAAGATAATAAAAATGGAGAACTAAATGACAACAGGGCAACAGTACATGGGTAAAAGGAGAAGACTGAAAAAGCTATACACCACCAAAGAGAACCTAACAGAAAATCTGGAGATAAATTTTAGTATTACTAAACTGACAATTTAAGAAGATAGTTTCAACAGTCACTCAACAAAATAGAAGAAAATTATGGTGAACTAAAACACAGACCATTTCAAAGTATCCAGTCATCGGAACAGAAAAAGAAAAACTAGAAAATGATGAATGGTGCTTCTGGGACTTACAGGTTATAAATTAGTAAACCAAAATATGCAGATCAGAGAAAGAGAAGTTGGCAGAAAACCTGTTTTAAAACAGAAACAATAATGTTTTGGATGTCTGCATCATGATGAAGTTAAATTTACAAAATCTAGACAACTATAATTAAACAGAGGATCCTCTGCTCAACATTGAATAAGTCTAAAATTCACACATTAGTGCATCTGAAAATGGGCACTTTGGAAAGGAAAGATTGGGGAAAGCACAAAAATCATAGCTGCAGATGTGGTTTGGGACCTACCACAATGCCAGCTGTCATGGAAGTGGTGTGGGAACTAGGCTCTGCTCCTCAACACATTCCAGAGTTTAGGAGGGGGTAGAAAAATGCCGCCATCTGGGAAGCCAGGTTCTGCTGTGATGAAACTTATATGCAATGGTAGCATATAAGACACAAGACACAGTGATGTGGTGAACACTATCAATAAAGAGAGAAAGGAGCCTATCCTTGCAAACCCACTGAGGAAGCGTGAGAGTGCACAGGTTGGCTGGCAAACTTTAGGAACAAGAATGAAAACTTGACAACCAGGTACCAAACCATTCACCACATTCTACCATCACAGTGATGGTACTCCAAGACTAAAGCAAACCTGATACAGAGGGGACACCCACCACTCTTGTGAACACAGGGCATTTTACAAGACTAAAATGACACCTTCCCACCCCAAATCTCAGAGATGCCAGTAATGATAAGAGAAAACAAAAGATGCTACTGTAAAGAGAAGAAAGGAGACAAAAACTTGATCAATCTGCAGAATTGTTAAGGGCAAAATAGTATCTAAATAAGAAAATAGTCAACTACATCAAATGCAAATGCAGAGAACAATCTATCATGTGCCATAAATAACCAAGGTTACAAAATATCAGGAAGAAAAGATAAAGTCATCAGAAACCAAACTGAAGGACATGAAAGACTGTGATTTAAATGACATAATAAAGATTGCAGCAGTTATGAAAACACTCAATGAGATAACAGAAATTACAGAAAGTCATTTCAATTACCTCAAAAATAAAATTAATGAACAAGAGGAGTACTTTACCAAAGAGACTAAAACTATAAAAATAACAGAAATTATGGAGATGAAGAACTCAATAAATGAGATTATAAATACATTAGAGAGTAATGGAACCAGAGCAGACTAAATGGAAGAGAGAAATAATAAACCAAAGTTAGAAACCTATATATGATTCAGTGGAAGAAGAAAGGAAAAAAAAGAAGAGAAAGAAAGAAAGAAAGAAGAAAGAAAGAAAGAAAGAAAGAAAGAAAGAAAGAAAGAAAGAAAGAAAGAAAGAAAGAAAGAAAGAAAGAAAGAAAGAGAAAGAGAGAAAGAGAGAGGGAGGGAGGGAGGGAGGGAGAGAGGGAGGGAGGGAGGGAGGGAGAGAGGAAGGAAGGAAGGAAGGAAGGAAGGAAGGAAAAAATGAAGGAAAGAAGGAAAGAAAGAAAGGAGGCAGGGAGGGAGGGAGGGTGGGAGGGAGGGGGAAGGAGGGAGGAAAAAAAAGAAAAAGGAAAAAAAAAGAAGACACAAAGAAAGAACTCATTGAGAACTCTCTGACCCCATTAGGAAAAAAATGTAAGGATAACAAGATAATTTGAATGGTACTGTAACCTACATCATCATACACCTCAGTCAGGAAAAACCAAAATAAAATATTAAAAGAGAAATACCACCAGCCAATAATGATACATTTACCAAAGTTATACTTTAGATATGAAAGACAAATTCATGCTTCCCTGGAACAAGAAATAAAGCTGATAGAACTTGCCAAAAAAGACATACATTACAAAAAAAAAATGTTGAAGGAAACTCTTCTAACAAAGAAACAAACAAAACACAGGCACACAAAACTTTGAGCAAGATGACAAGCAGACAGAATCAGAAAATTGCCTCTCCTTCAAAATAGCATATCAAACACCTAATTGTAACATAGAAGTTAATGTGAAACAAGAATTCACTGTAATTACTGCAGTTTAGCAATGAACCCATACATTTAAACAAATAATTTGAGACAATGAAAGCTGAAAGGGGAGAACGATAAAGACAGAATGGGTACTGGTGAAAGTAGATGATAGGCAATCAGAAGGAAGACCTTTGCATCTGTGGGATATTGTACACAAACCTAATGGTGACTACAAGCAAAATACAAAATATGAAACAACAACAGCAAAGGGAGTTTGGGAATAAGACTAGAAAAATCGCCAAACTAAGCTAGCAGATAGAAATATGAAGGAAACAGTGGAAATAAATAGCAACCAGAAAATAAAATGGCTGTAGTGAGTCCTTAGATATCGATTATTTTACATTCGAATAGATTAAACTCACCTATCAAAAGGCGAAATGCAGCAGGTGGATTTAAAAAGAAGACCCAACTACATTGTGACTTCAGGACACCAATCTCAGCTCCAAAGGCAGACATAGGCTGACTGTGAAGGTGTGAAATGTGACACTCCAATCAAATGGCATCCAGAGAAAAGTGTGGGAAACCATACTTATATCACACAAATAGATTTCAAGGACAAAATAACAAGACATTAAGACAGACATTTTATAATGATATTGGAGATAATCCATGTCCATCGAGAAATCATAACACATTAATTTGTATGCACCCAATTTGGACATATATTAATTACTAAAAGAATTAAAAGAATAAATAAAAAAAAACAAAAATATTATAGAGAACTTTAATACATCATTTACAGCAATGAATAAGTCATATAGACAGAGTGTCACCCAAAAATATTGATTGGCTTTTAATGACACAATAAATAAGATTAAATTGATAGTTACAGCACTTTGCATTTCAAAATGACAGACTACACATTCTTTTCAAATGCACACAGAACATCCAAAAAACAATAATAATAAGTCTCACGTTGGAAAACAAAACTCATCTCAATAAAATTAAGAAAGTTGAAATTATACCAAGAATCTTTTCCAACCATGGTATGAAATTAGAAATCAAACATAAAAAAAAAGGGAAGTCACAAATATGGTAACATTAAAGGCATACTATTTAACAGCTACTGAATCAAAGAATCGATTTTAAAAAGAGATCCAAATTACACAGAGACAAATAAAATTTGGAAAGTTCATACCATTATAGGCCTATATCAAGACACAATAAAAATATTAAATAAGAAATTAATATTATGCCTCAAAGAACTCATAAAAGAAGGGCAAATGAAGCCCAAAGTCAGTTGAAGAAAATAATAATAGACTGTACATACATGACAAAGAAAAATGCAGAAAAAAGAACAGAGTAACAGCTGATTCTTTGAAAAAATATACAAAATTAACAAACATCTAGCTAGATTCACAGAAAGAGAAGACACAAATATAAAATATCTAAACTGAAAAAAAAGTTACAACGAATGAGACAGAAATACAAAGATTGTACAAAAATATGATGAATGGTTAAGAAAAGCTATATCACACCTAATAGGATGACCTAGAAGATTTGGACAAATTTGTATAAGCTTTACAATTTATACATGAAGAATTGAAAGTATAAAAAAGACCAATCACTAGAAAAAAAATCGCAACTGTAATTAAATCCTCTCAAACAAACAACAGAAGATGGCTTCACTGGTGAAGGCTACAAACAGTCAAAGAACACCTTAAAACTATTATCATCAAATTCTTCCACAAAGTTGAACAGAAGGAAATGCTTCCCAACTTATTTTATGAGGCCAACATTACTGATACAAAAATAAAGCAGGGATGTCAACGCTCTCGGTGGGATTGTAAATCAGTGCAGTCACTATGGAATACAGTCTGAAAGTTTCTCAAAAACTTAAACACGCATAGACCTTTTGGCCCATAAATTACACTTCTGGCTATAGAAAACTAAAACGATAATTTGTAAAAGATCTGTGCACCCCTATGTTCATGGCAGCACAATTTATAATAGGTAAGAAATTGGAGCAACTTAAATGTCCATAACAGATGATGCGATAAAGAAGTTATGATTCATATATGTGATGGAAGATTACTCTACCATTAAAAAAATGAAATCCAACCATTCACAGTGACATGGATGGACCTATAGGTTAGTCTGAGTGAAATAAATCAGACAGAGATAAATACCATATGATTTCTCTTATAACATGGAATCTAAGGAACAAAAAATACCAAACTAATCAAAAGTAGACTCACAAGTATAGAGGACAATCTGGTGATGGCCAGAGGAGAGGGGGTTGGGAAGCAGAGTGGTGTGAATGGCTAAATAAGTCCAAATTAGTAGTGAATAGATGAACACAGAGTTGAGGAACACAGCAGAGGGAAGGCAGTAAGCAGTAATATAATGGCTAGATGGAGAGCCAGAGGAGAGAAAGAACAATTAGGGGGATCATTTTAGAAAGAATCATACTTTATGACTGAGATACATTCAAGTAATACAAAAATGGTTCAATGGCTGCAAATAAATCAACGTGATACACCACACTAAAAATAAAGCAAAATTATACAATCATCTCAATATATGCAGAAAAGATATTTTATAAAATACAACATCCACTTATGATAAAATAAAACACTCCACTAAATGGATATAGAAAAAAAAAGTGCCTCCTCAAAATAAAGACCAATGATGATAAACTCTCAGTTAACATCACAATCAAAGGTATAAAGCTGAAACATTTTTCTCTAAGACAAGAAACAATACAAAGATGACCACTCTCACCACTGTTATTCATATATTACTGAACATCAGAGCAGAGCAATTAGGCAATTAAAAAGTAATAACGTCATCCAAAATAGGAATGAAGAATAATCTTGTCACTATTTGTAGATGACATGATCGTATTTATTAAAAACCCATAAGACTCCAACCAAAAAACCTCTTAGAAACAATAAACATGTAATATAGTGAGGGGCAGAATACAAAATCAATATATAAAAATCTACATATTAACAATAATTATTAGAAAGAGACATGAGAAAGCAATTCCATTTACTATCACAATAGAAAGATAATATGCCTAGAAATAAACTTAATGAAGGATGTAAAAGACCTATATGTTGAAAGCTACACTTTTTGTAAGAAATAAGAATTACGAAGAAATGGAAAGATATTCTGTTTACAGATGTGAAAATTTAAAATGTTATGTTACCTAAAGAAATCTGCTGATTCAATGCAATCACTGCCAATATTCTCATAAAAATTTTCACAGAAATGCAATAAAATATTCTAGAATTTCTATGGAAGCACACAAGATTCTGAACAGCCAAAGCAATCCTGAGAAAGAAGGGGTGGGTGGACAAAAAAACAGAAGTATCACTCAGTGATTCAAAGATATAGTAATCAAAATATGTTGTGTACATAGATAATTTTACTTGTAATATTTTATTTTAAGATTGATCCCTTTAAAATTGTGTAATATATTTCTCTGCCTCATTTTAAATGATGTTTTAATGTCTGTTTTGTCTTATATGGGTATTTACATTTCTCTTTGCATGTTATTTTTTTTTCATTCCTTTGCTTACAAGCTGTGTATGTCTTTCAGTGTAAAGTGAGTCTCTTGAGACATCAGAAGCATGGCAGCATGAGGAATCTCCCTTGATCTGTTCCCTTAAAACCAAAAAAAGCTGAGCACCTACAATCCAAAAAATATGACTCACCTGCACACACCTGTGAGATCTGCTCATCAGAGCCTCCAAAGGGGGCCAATCACAGGAGATAGCGAGGTTGAAAAAGAGAGAGGATCAAAAACACAGGATGCGACTTGAAGCTGTCTAAAGGACAAGGAGAAGGGAGAATTTACACTGCGGTTTTTTTTGTTTTGTTTTTTGTTTGTTTGTTTGTTTGTTTGTTTGTTTGTGTTTTGAGTTGCAAACAGTCCTGCTTGAGTGATCAACATATTACATGTGACAAAGCACAGCAATCAGAGCAAAGAGTAGTGCAGGGTCCAAGCACAGATGGGTGACTGCTGTGTCTTAGCAGCCACCATTTCCAGGAAAAAAGGTGAGTCACAGAGCCTGGTCACCTCCCATCACCATCCAAGTGCTCCCTCCCTTCCTGTCCGTACCCACCCCCTTCCCAGAGCTAGCACCAAGCCTCATGGGAAATCACACAAGCAGAACTGAAACACACACTGCTGTGCGTAGGTCCCAGTGACAACGGTGGAGATATAGAATCAAGACAGTAGAAGTCTAAGGGCCAGGCTTTTAGAAGGAAAACAGCCCTGCACACTGCTGGCTTTCAGCCTACTCGATCTCCATCCATTCAGGCTCACTGGGAGGAAGCAGTGAAGTAGTGCACCTTACTGTTGGGGCAGTACAGGCCTTCAGGACTGTTTCAGAGGCTTGGACCTCTATCTCTCTTCACATTCTCCCACAGGAGTAAAACCTTGGGACAGAGATAACCTGGTCATGTAGGAGGCACTCACCTCCCCAGAGAATAAAGGGTATTCTTAACCTCAAACCAGAGTTCCCAAGGTCTTGCACACCACCTACTAGAAACCAAGAGAAAAACCTCTTTCTTATCGACCTGCTAAAGAGATATCACTCTGTAACACAATTTCTTTGTAAAGAAAGAGCAGGGCACATTTTCCTTAATACCCAGGTAGAGAAATAGTTCATCAAACACATTGCTTTTGTCACCAAAGTGACAAAGCAACTCAGAAAGTGAAAAATTTCTAAAAAATAAAGACGTAGATATATGCAGTTTAAATGACAAAGAATTCAAAGTAGTAATTCTGAGAAAACTCATTGAGATGGATAAAAATTCTGATAAACAGGTTAATGAATTCAGAGACAAAATTAGTGAACAATAGGAATACTTTACTGAGAAGATTAAAACACACACACACACACACACACACACAAACAAAATAGAACTTCTGGAATTGAAGAACTCAGTCAAAGAGACACAAATTAAGTAGCAAGCTTTGGAAATAGAGCTGAAGAGATAAGGAAAAAAATTAGTAATATTGAAGACAGAAATATGGAAATGACAGAGATGAGAGAGAGAGAGAGACTCTACAAGAACTATCTGACATCATCAGAAACAAATGATATAAAAATAATGGATATACCAGAAAAAGAAGACAGAGAGAAAGGAATAAAGAGACTATTCAAACAAATAATCTATGAGATTTTCAAAACCTATGAAAAGAACTGGATTCTCAAATCCAAAAGGCAAACAGGACACATAATTATCTAATCGGACTCTTTAGCACAAAAATTACAGGCAAGGAGAGAGTGGAACCAATATTCAAACTGTCGAAAGAGAAAAATCACCAGCCAAGAACATACGCAGCAAAATTTTCCATTAAGAATAAAGATGAAATGAAGACCATTTCAGACATACAAAAGCTGAAAGAAAAGGACAATAAAATACAAATCTATGAGTAAGGTGAATGATAGGCAGGCTGATACAGGAAAATACAAATCTTATAAGGGCTCATCTTATAAGAATGAGATATAAAGTATTATAAGCTCAAATATTATGTAATACTTAAAAGTCAAAAATAACACTTTAAAAAGTGTAAAAGACAATAGTTACAGAAACCTAGACATGAATGAACAGCAAAAATAGAGATAAATTGAGACAACAAAAAATGAAAAGGAAAGAAAATAAAGGCCCAAAATTTGCGAAGGGGGTTGGAGAGAACACATACACACACAAAAAAAAAACTACTGTGTATATGTATGTACTTATGTATGTATAACTTTCCTTCACATAATTTTAATGGTGACCAGGCACAAAAATAATCTAGAACTGAGACACATAACATAAGACTAGAGAAATAAAGGAAACTATAAAACAGCACCATATTAAAGTAACAGACAGAAACACAAGAGCAAAAAGTAAATGGAGACACCGAGCTGCCAGAAAACAAAAGATAAAATGGCTATAAGAAAATCTCATCTTTCAACAATTACCCTAAATGTAAATGGGCAGAACTCACCAGTAGACAAAAAGACAACATAAAGGCTCAAAGCAGCAGACTGAATCAGAAAACAAAACCCAATGAATATGATGCCTTCAGAGACACATTTCAGCTGCCAGGACAAAAATGGACTCAAAGTGAAAGGATGGAAAACAATACCCCAAGAAAATGGTATCCAGAGGAAAGTAGCATAGCCATAGCCAAACTTATATATGATAAAATGACTGCAAAATAAAAGGTAACAAGAGACAGTGATGGATAATTCACAATGATAAAAAGACCACACATCAAAAAGTTATTATATATATATATATATGTAATAACTACTAACAAAACTAAAGGGAGAAACTGACAGAAACACAATTATAGTGACCTAAATACACATTGTCAGCTACAGATAAACCATCTAAACAGAAAATCAACAAGGAAATATCAGCATGAGGTGACACGTTACACAATTGAACGTAATTGACATTTAGTCTTTCATTCCAAAACCTCAGATTATACGTTCTTCTATAGTGCACATGAAAAATTTTCAAAAAGAGATTATATATTGTGACGCAAAGCTAAGCTCAACAAATTTAAGAAGTTTGAAATCATACCAAGCAGATTTTTTTGACTACAATGCTCTGAAACTGGAAAACAGCCACAGAAAGAAAGTGGGGAAACCCATAAGTATGAGGAGATTAAACCACATGCTACTAAAGAATAAATGACGGGGTCAAAAAACACATAACAGGAGATATCAAGAAACACATAAAGACAAATTAAAATAAAAATATAACATATCAAAACATTTGGGATACAGCAAAACTGGTAATAAAAAGAAAATTTATATCATTACAGGCTGGTCCCCAAAACAAGGTCAATCCCAGATAAAGAACCTAGCATTTCATTGCAAAAAAAAAAAAAAAATCTAGAAAAAGAAGCCCAAAGTCAGCAGAAAGAAAAAAAAATTAGAGCACAATTAAATAAAACTGAGAACAAAAAGACAATAGAAAACAATTAATACAACAAAGAGAGTTTCTTTGAGAACATTAACAAAGTTGACAAATTGCTGCCCTGATTTACTAAAAATAAAAAAGAGAGAAAAAGAACACAATCAAAACTTAAAGAAGAGTGTTATGATAGGTTAGACTGAAATACAAGGAATCCTAGGGGAACACTGTGAAAAATTACATGCCCCCAATTTAATAACCTAGAAGAAATGAACAACTTATTAGAAAGAGATACTCTTCCTCGACTGAATCATGAAGAACTGGAAAATTAAAGTAGACCAGCTTACAGTATGGAAATCAAAACAGTCATCAAAAACCTCCCAAGAGGCTTCTCCAGTGAATTCTACCAAGCAGTCAAAGATAATTCAATTTCTGTTCTTTTCAAACTTTTGCAAAAACTAGAAGAGGTAGTACTTCCTAACTTATTTCACGAGGCCAACATCAATCACCCTAATAACAAAACCTGGTAAAAATAACAGAAAAGGAAGAAAATTATAGTCCAACATCTCTCATGAACACAGACAGAAATCCTAGACAAAATACTAGCAAACCAAATACAACACATTAAAAAGACTACACCATGATCAAGTGGGCATGGTTTAACTTATCCACAGGAATGGTTTAACTTATGCAAATCAAAATAAATGTAAACAAAATAACAAGTAAAAGTTATATGATCATATTAATAGATGCAGAAAAATCATTTGACAAGATATACTATTCATTTATAATTAGATCACTTAATAAAATTGCAATAACAAAAAAGTGCCTCAACATAATAAAGTTCATGTAAGACAAAACCTCAGCTAATGTTCTACTCAATGGTGAAAAACTAAAAGTCTTCCTGTATGATCAGGAATAAGACAAGGGTCTTCTCAGTCACCACTATTATTCAATATACTGATGGAAGTCATAGCCAGAGCAATCAGAAAAGAGAAAGAAAATAAAAAGCATCCAGATAGGAAATGAAGAAGTCAAACTGTCTCTTTTTCAGATGATGCAATGCTCTATACAGAAGACTCCACTAAAAAACTATTAGAAATAATAAATAAATACAATAAAGTTTCAAGACACAAAAACAATGTTCAAAAAATCATAGCACTCTTATACTCTAATAATACAGTCTCATAAATAGAAATTTAATTATTTTTCAGCAATTGCAACAAAAATAATTAAATACCTAGGGATAACCCTAATGAAACATGTAATGGACCTACACAATGAACATTATATAATGTTATTTTAAAAAATTGAAGACAACACAAAGAAATGGAAGGATATTCCACGTTTTGGGATTGGAAGAAGCAACATAGTTAAAGTGATCTTATTACCTAAAGCATTTTATGCAATGCCAATCGTATTTTTTGAAGAAATGCGCAAAAAAAATAAATAAATAAATCATCACGTTGATATAGAATCACAAAAGACCTCAAATTGCCAAAATCATCCTGTGAAGAAAAAAATGAGGCTGGAGGCATCGCTCTGCCTGACTTCACATTATACTACAAAGTGACAGCGATCAAAATAGCATAGTATTGGCAGAAAAATAGACACAATGAAAAGAAATTAAGAGTTTGGAAGTAAACCCTCATACATATGGCAAATAATTTTTTACATAAAACCCAGAAACAATGGAGAAAGGAAAGCTCTTTCAATAAATGGTGCTGGGAAAACTGGAAAACCACCTGCAAAAGAATGAAATTAGACTGCTGTCTATCAACACACACTAAATGAACTCAAAATGGATCAATGATCTGAATATAAGACCTAAAACAAGAAATGTCATAGCAGAAAACATAGGTACTAACTCATAGGTACAGAGGATTTTTAAAATTTGACCTCAAAGGAAAGGAAAGTAAAAACAAAATAAATTAAGAGCTATGGCCAAACAAAACAAAGCAAAAACAAGCTTCTACACATCAAAAGAAACCTCCTACACGGCAAATAGAGAACCATCTAAATTGGAGGAGATATTTGTGAATCATACACCCAATAAGGGTCTCATATCCAAAAATGTGAAAACTCATATAACTCAACACTAAAAAAAAATGTTGCAAAATGGACAGAGAACCTGAATAAACACTTATCCAAAAAGACACACCAATGGCCAACAGACATGTGAAAAGATGCTCACCCTCACTAGTTATAAAGAAATGCAAATCACAACCACAATGAGATACCACCTTGCTCATGTGAGAGTAGCTGTCATCAACAGGACAAGTTACGACAAGTATTGTGGAGACTGTGGGGACGAAGAGCCCTCATACACTCTGCTGGAGGGAAGGTAAATTGGTGTAGCCACTATGTTACATAATGTTACAGGTCCCTCAAAAACTAGGAATGAACTTACTGAATGATCCAGCAATCCCCCTCCTGGGTATCTACCGCACATATTTGAAAATTCTTATCCGTGGGATATATGCACTCCAATGTTCAAAGCATTATTCATTGCGGCCAAGATGTGGAAATAATCAAATTGTGCTTTGATAGATGATTGGATAAATATATGGTACATGTATACAGTGGGATATTATGCAGCCATAAGGAAAGAAGAAACATTTTGCGATGACATAGATGGATATTGAGATTATCATGCCAAGTGAGACAAGTCTATCAGAAAAACAGTGAGAACCATATGATTTTGGTCACATGTGAGATATAAAACTGAAAGCAACAAACAATCATGGTAAACAATCAGAAATCTATGACACAGACAGTGATCACCAGAGGGAAGGGGGACAGGACACAGGTAGATGGGGTCAAATATTTGATGACAGAAGGAAATTTGACTTTAGCTATCGAACATACAATGCAATATACATGTAACATATTGTTAAATTGTACATTGGAGTTATCTGATTTTATTAACTAATGCCAGCCCAATAGTTCCTTTGAAAATGTAAACAAACAAGTAAGTAAGTAGGCAAATAAATACAAGTATGGACTAGATATAGTGAGCACAAAAAGAAAGACATGATAGACTCTTTGAACAATAATATTCCTAGAGAAAGAGTGAGAGCTGATTTTGAGGGGCAAGTAAGAGGTCACCAGATGAGTTGAAAATATTCTCATTTCTGTTGATAGAAATAACTTGTGCAAAGGCCCAGAATAAAAGGAATATTTGTCAATGAATCCATTTGACTGACCTGTGCTGTAATGAAAATCTCCATGGAAGGTGGCTTAAATAATTTTTAAAAATATAAAAATTAGGTTAAAAAGTTAAAGCAAATTTATATATCATGTAACAAGTAGTCCAGAGGTAGGGCTGTTACAAGGCTAGTTAATGCAGCATTTCAATGATATCATCACAGATGCAGATTCCTTCAGCTCTCTGTTCTGCTATCCTCAGTGACAGACATTTATTCTCAAACTTGTCCATTCATGGTCACAAGATGACTACAGTAGATCCAAACATCACAGCATCATACAGCAAATGCCAAAAGCCAAGAAGAAAGAACACACCTTCATTGGGCCTCCTTTAGAGTAAAGAAATCTTTCACAGAAGTCCCCAAACAGAGTCCCCATAATTCACATTGGCTGGAATTGCATCATATGACCATTTCTTAATTTAAAGAATGTATAATAATTATTGGTGGATAAATTGAATTAGCATTGTTGGGTTTTAGACTAATAAAGCTTTTCTCCTAGAAGCTTTTGAAGGAACTGACTCTATGTACGTGGCCTCCTGATACCTGAACAAATTAAGTTCCCATACAGGAGAGACTGATGGGCGATGGCTATCATGCTAAGGTTTTGCTTAGGAGAGCAGACACATGGGCTCTAGTGCTGGTTCCCAGTAGCCACTAACTGTGGGACTTTAGGTGGTCACTTTCCTTACCTATGCAGCTTTGCATGCCTAAGATGGGAACTCTAACACACAGCCGAGTGCTTTGCTTAAGTGAACCAGGAGGTACTGAGAATACAAACTTAAGTCCAGGCCGCCGTGGGGGAGCTCACCCCGCAGTCCATGGTTGGCCTTCTCTAGGGTACTTGTTCATTGGCGCCATATTACGGTGGGCACCAGGGCATTCAGTCTTCCTTCTGGAGTTCCACACACCAGAGATGTCTGATTGCTATAGAAATTATTGGAGCCAAGTTTGCCTCAACATTGCCAACATTCCCTACAGTTAGGTTAGGAAATGTGACTGGGTTCAGCCAATGCCATGTGGCTTAACTTCCAAAACATTCCTAGTAGCCACCCCTGGAGGTACCATGTTCTAAATGCCCTCTGATCTAATGCTTCAGCAGGCTGTGAGCACTATCAGATGCGTAATTGACAGGAAGGAGTTCTATAAACTAGAAAGTGTTACTTAAATGTGAGCCAGTATTCGAGTTAAGGATAATAGCAGTGTTAGTTACAATAATGGTATGTGTGAAGGTGACACTTGGGTAGTGATTTTAGAATAGAAGTTGCAGCAGGGGTGAGAGTAAAGTGGACATAAGAACTATGGCAGTGATGGTGGTAGTGGTGAAGTCATAGTGAATATTTGGGGGTCCCAGAAACACATGACAGCAAAGGGAAAACCCCAAGATGGGCTGCTCCCTCCAATCAGAAAGGACCAGAAATGCCACATGTACATACACATACATGCACTCTCACATAGTCCTGCAGGCCCAGAGGTTGGGACACCTGGCCCACATTCATGGCAGTGAAACTACTCCATATGACACCATACATGTAATCATACCATTGTCCACACCGACAGAATGTACTACACCAGGAGGGAACTGTCATTTCAATGATGGACTTCAAGCGATGATGACGTGGGTTCATCAAACGTAATAAATAGTTCATCTGATGTGGGATGCTGATAGTTGGGAAGGCTGTGGGTATGTGCAAACTGGAGGAGTATGAGAAATCTCTGCACCTTCCCTTAGAGTTCTGCTGAAAATTTAAATCTCCTCTACAAAAAAAAAAAAAGTCTTTTAAAAAGAAAACAAAAGAGAAGAGGGACTCTTCTCCAGTGTGGAGTGGCCCCCATCAGGGCTGTGGAATGGCTTTGCAGCTGTCACTAATGCTCACCACATCTAGCACATAGCATGGGTGGGTAGACAGGCCACTTCTTTACAATGTGCTTAAAGAAATGCCTCTCAGATGTGCACTTTCCATTTTAAATTTCACAACCACTAGACACAGTCCTGGCATCTTTTGGCTTGTTTCATTTTGATTCATTTGTTTTTCTATAGTGAATGAAAGGAATGAATGTGGGAGATCTGAAACAGAAACATATCTGTACAGCCAGCCGGCAAGCAACATGAGAGAGCTAGTACCCATGGGACCGACGGTGACCCAACACTGCTTCAGACACCCTGTCCCATCAGAGTCAGCTAAGCTAAGGAAAAGATTCTTTCCACAATTAAAGCCCAAGCCCTTTAATAGATGACACATACCTAGGGACACTCCTCTAAGAACCAGATCAATATGTGTTTAAATTCCAACTTTGCCATTTGTGAGCTGGGACCAGTGAGGTACCCTTCTGGACACCAGTACCACATGCTGGCTTCTCCTCTGAGTTCTCTGAAGCCCTTTGCTTTTCTTTTATTATTTACTCCACACCAAGCTCAGTGCCCAGTCTACAGTTTGCATACAAGGAAAGCCATGGAATAGATGATGATAGATGGGTAGGCCATAGGTAACTCACGGGGCCTATTGTGAGGACTGTTCACTAACGCAAAGAGCCCACTGGTCAGAAACTGGGTTCCAGCTTCAACTCTGCTGCCTAGTTATTGTGGATGGCTCACTGGCCTCTCTTTGCCCTTCATCAATGCCATGGGTGTCCTTGATGTATTCAAAGGCAGGATATGAAGATGCAATAATTTGCTGGGGGTAGTAGGACCCTGAGGACTGTGAACTCTGGGCTGGAGGACCCAGTACTTTGGATACTGAACAGCTATCTCCTAAAAGCAGGTTACTTGGCTGTCCTGCTATCTGTGATATATAGTGCGGGAGCCGCAGCTAATGTAGCTGTCTGACAAGGTCACAGCATACAGTGTGGCACCTTTGCAAGGCTTAGGCTGCCCCAGATGGGTTTTTTGTGGCTCCCTCACTCTGAGTGTGTTAGCGTGTGTGTTATGTGTGGGATACTTAATACAGCCTCATATGCAGATTGGTGATTGAGATTTGGGGGGTCTGGAGGAAGCAAATACATTAGAGCCAGAAGAGGAGCCATGTCTTGGTTTATAGGAAAATGTAAAGAGAAAGCCTTATGCATTGCCTCTGAGAAGCAGGGTGGGAACATCAAGACATCTTAGACCTACTCGGAGGCTTGTAACAGTCAGTGTACCGAGAAGGACAACTTATAATTTATGAAAATAGGTAATAGGACATTGTCAAGGAGAAAGAAAGGAATGAAGTTTGTTCCTTTTCCTATGCATGGTTCGTTGCTCTTGACAGGAGTGTACTCCGAGGATAATGGAAAGTGGGTAGTTGTAGGGGGAAAATGAAATAGAAACCCCTAGCTTAGAGCCATGGAAACAGTAAATCGTATTAATATCTAGGAAAGAATAGGTACAGGACAATTGTTAATTTAGTTAATAGCATATCCAGAGAACAATGGTCCAGCTTAGATCAGAAGCAAGAAATAGCATAGGAAGGGATGGGAAAATCAAACAGGGGAACGGTGATTGTTAACTCAAAAATCAAAATCAATAAATTACTTATATAACTGTAAGATTGCTTATGTAACCCTGGAGTATAAAAATACAGATGTTAAGACAATAAAGTGAGATCCTGATGGATTATCCCTGAGTGCTGTCCCTTCTTTCACTGACTCCGCAGACCCCCCTCCGGTCCCGGACTCTGGAGTTGGGGCTGGCCCCCGGCAATATAGCACTAGCCCAGGTCAGCTTCATGTGTGAGATGTGCCAAACGGAGGGCAGGTGGGATATGGCTTCCATACACTCCACCTCTATAGGACTCAGTGACCCTGTGAATCTGAATACAACAGGTACCAGGTCCTTGGTTTTATTAGATCATACTGTCTAATCTTCACAATAGCCTCCAGTGTCAGACAATGTCTACATATGAGAAAACTGACCTTCCAGAGACCAGCTAGTAGGGGCATTTGAATCCAGCCCTCTGGCCAACGCTGTGCTCTTGTTCTCATCAGGGTATTGAAGGACTTTTCACTTTCATAATTTCTCTTCTTTTCTTTTCTCTTCCCCAGCCCCCACCAACTTTTCCATACAACTGGGAATCCACCTTTTGTAAACCAACTAAGTATCTGGAAACCACCAGTCCTGGGTGGTCCCAGCAGTTTGCATGAGTGACTTCCTTGAGAAACGCAATCAGTCCAACTCACCAGGCTCTATAAGATGGTCCAGAGGAGAGAGCCCCAGTATCACCAACAGGGCCTGAGTCCCAGTGAAGAACCACCATGTGGGCCAGAGGTGCTGAAGGGGGGCCATAGGTGGAATAAACAAGAATACTAGCTTACAGCTGTAGTTTCCTGGGCTGGAAGTTCTACAAGCCTTGCAGCTTCGTTGGGTTTTAAGCAAAGTGAAAAAACTAAGAACCATTGCAGGCACTTACTCAAGTTGTGTAGTAAAAAAAGATCACTCTTACCAAGTGCCCAGCTTTCTAAACTTTGCTCCCACTGCCCATTTACCAATAGCCACTTCTGCAGGGCTATCTTCTTTCATGCTCTCACTCAACAAAAGTTCACTGAGTTTGCCCTGCCCAGGTACGAAGGACACAGAGGTGAGTAAGACATGGTCCACACCTCAAAGGAGTTCAACATCAAGGGCCAGAGGGCTCCTTAGGCCCAGGGCCTTGGCCTTAGTGCAGACTAATAAACTCATGTGACTGTGGGCTGATTGGGCCCAGGGCCCTGGGACACAGTGAAGTCTAATGAGCTAAATGATTTATACATTTGGTGCTAGAAAGACTCTCTGAAGAATGAAGGTGGGAGGTTAGGATTGTCTGTCAGTAGCTTCAATCTCAATGAAGGTCATGATCTGGATCTCTTGAAGGCCACCATACTGGAGGTGTCCACCAGTAAAAGGCATATTTGCCTACAATGTCTTCAAAGTGAGGTTGCCAAACTCCAAACGTTGCTCAAAGCTACTTACTACTCAACACAGTTGTAGGACGTAGATTGCTAATAGTTCCACCTTTGCAGCCAGGCACAGGGCCTGGCTCAGGGTCTGTCTCTGTGCCCAGGGTCTAGAGGGCCATGCCAGGTGACTCTGACTCCAGTGCATCCCCTCCCCATAGGCACGCACTTCTCTGGGCCAAACCAACATGCACACTCTGAGCCCATTCCCTTGTTCTATCTAGACCTTGCGCCAAGAACTCAAGCTTCCACAGCACATGACCATCCACACAGGTGTGATTTTTTTCCCATGATCCACTGTCCTATGTGCTAACTGGGCCACTGCGGTGCTCACCCCCAGGTCCTACCTACAGTGTTTGCAGGTCAGGATAGACAGAGCTTAGACTCGCAAGCTGTGTTCAATGAGTGGTAAATAGTTCATGAAAAGAGAAAGAAAGCAGGCTGCAGGCTGGAGCTTTCCTTTCTACTCTGACCTCAACATCCTCACATTCCTGAGGAGAAAGTATTTGCAAAGCTCTCACAAATGGCTCTCCTCCAACAATCCCCTCTTCTCCCTGCTGGCAGGTGCGAGAAGTTGTTGACACTTCCCAAGCAGCTAGCGTTTGCTAAGCAACCAGGAGCTCTTCAGCTGGCTCTCTCAGCTCCATTTTGGTTACTGTGGAAGCTCTTTTAAAAGAAAAACCTTTCCTGACAACAACCTGGTTTTCTTGTCAAGGCTTGGTTCTGAGTACTATGCCTTTTAGTGGGATGGTAGGGATGGAGGAGAGAGGCTGCCAGAAGCACAGGCTAACCAGACAACTTTGTCAACCTGCCACACACATTCTTCTCTCTGGTGTCTACTTGATGTGCTTGATCGTTCCTCCCCCAAAGAGGTCCTGAATCAAACTTTCTGTCCCATCTTCTTTGCCGTCTGGCTCTGCCCAGGATGTCTGCTCCTGGACTCCACAATACTTTAGCCTGAAGGTGTCGCATCCTCATTCAACCTTCCACATCTGCCTTTGTTCAGGTTCTACATCCTCAGTTTCAGCATCCAGAGCACTAGCTGCCTCAATCTCCTCAAAACCTTGGAGCTTTTCTAAGATAGAAACACACTGTAAGTTAATAACATCGGTCTCCTACTTGTGTGTCTTTCTAACGTCTGGAGAAGGCAAGAGAACTAAAGTGTTAAGTGAAGCCACTTTCAGAGCCTGCAGTGTTCTGATTAGCCATGCAGCCAGACCATGAGGACATCTGCAGAACAATAAAGATTTCTTCAAGGAATGCTGAAAACCCATTTCCTCACACCAGGATAGGGAAACAGTCTTTCGGTAGTGCCCTACACAAAGTAAAATCTTTTATTACCTAAGGCCAAAACCATGCTTACCTTTTCTACACTACTTCTAGCCTTCCTCAATGTATGCATGTATCAAAGGAAAATGGGTAAACAAAGTCTTTAAGCTGTAATTCGCAGAAATTAAAGAATGGTACCTAAGCTGGGTTCCTTGACACCTGAAGTCCCCTTCAATGTCCTTCTGCCAGTCCCTCTCACTGCCTTCACGCTGCATCTGTCTCTCACTGTCCCTGTCTCTGTCTATTGTCTCTGTCTCTCTGAGACTCTCTGGCTCCCTCACTCTCTGCATCTGAGGGGAGACCATGCTCTGTCTATAAAGTGTTACCCCTTCTCCAATAAACTTTCCTTTTGAATGAAACTTTTCTGGACATTTGAATTTCTTCTTGTGCTCACCCATGAATCCTCTTATCCCTCACTGCAGGGCATGAGTTCCCCCACTTAGGTAATTTGCCCCATCTTGAATTATTTCTCTATTTTCTCTTTCATAGTAAATAGTGCTGTTAACAGACTTTGCAGGTTTTGAGTGAGAACCCACGTGGGTAGCAGGTCTCCTGTGATCCAGGCTGGTGGCTAGAGATAGGACTCCAGATTTAAAATGTTACATTAATGTAATAAATCTCCTGTGCCTAACTTATGCAAGTATGACTCAGCTTGTTTATTATGCAGAATGCCACTTTTGTTCCCTGACATATATAAAGTTCATGTGGTCCTCCAGTGCAGAAGTGGGCTCCCAGCAATAAAGTTGTTGCCTGCCATTTCATTCTCATGTCAGCTTGTCAAGCCTTCTTTCAATTGGGTGTCACAAGACCACCAAGAACTTCCCTTCTTGATCAATTTGGCACTGACACGAGGGGTTTCCAGCAGGATGAGGTGACTACCACCTTCAGCATTCCCAATGGTTCCCCAGGGCAGGACATGTGGCCCTCCCACCTTCTGATGGTATCCCCTGGCCACATACCTGGCTATGGAGAAGCGTGCAGAGGACTAGGAGTGGAGTAAAGCCATGTCCAGAGGATTTCTGAAAAACCCTGAAGTTGCTGGAGCCAAATGTCCCAGTCGCACATCGGGAGGCAGCAGGTCAGGTGCCCTGGATGTTCCTGGTGGTGCTGTGGCAGACAAGACAGGGGGTTCTGGACCAGGCTCAGCAGGTGCAACAATTGCAGTGTCAGGAAGCAGCACTAGAAAAGCAGCTGGCTATAGCGAAATACATGCTGCAGGGCCCTGGTGGGTTGCTGCCATTGTCCTGGTCTGGGAGCCCTTGGGTGATACCAATACTGCGGCAGCCATGGCTGGTGATAGGGCAGCAGGTTGAAGAGAGCAGCCGTTGGCCCTGGAGGTGGGGTAAGCTGGCGGAGCCCCCAAGCTAAAAAGCATACCACTCTGATCCAGTACACCCCCGCCAAACTCCAGGACCTGACAAAACTGGTGTGGCAGAGAGCCAGAGAGACAGTTTCAGGGCAGCTGCTTCACTGTGAGATGAAAGGGTTGATCTCTTCCAAAGGTAATTCAGCTGGCCTCTAACGGTGATACCATCCCTCAGGCAGTACCTGCAGAATGTGGCACTTATGTCATAGAGTATAAGCAACCATTCCTTCATTAACTGGCTCATGTGTGCCCCACAAACAGTGTGGAACTACTCTAGGGAGCTGCCAGAGAGAGTGAGCAGATGGACCACATACTTAGATCTGGTCCTGATAATTCGGGAAATGGGCATGCGACAGATGATGTTTCGTGCCCAGTGCAATAGCCCCAATGAGGAGCTATTTACAACCCTTATGAAGGACTTCATCTTGGCTTCTGTCCCATCTAGTGCCTTTGGTACCACCGCAGCACTGCTGGCCCTTTACTTGGACGGGGAGATCTATGAGATAATGTCCGCCATGGCAAGACTGAGAATGTGGAAGTGAAATGCAAGGAGCGTTCCATGCAAGAGTGTGCTATACAACCCCCTTCTTCCCGGCACTCCCAAACCAGCGAGTACAGGGACAGAGGCGTGGCTCAAAAGGGGGGAGCAGGGCAGCGCCCAGCCCAATCAGCTGTGAACGTGAGCCACAGGCAAACATGGTATGATTCTCTTCCAGCAAGAGTCGCTGCAGAAAAGATTGAGGAGCAAACTAACAAAGTGTTGTTGGCACTGTGGGTTGTCTCCCCTTGACAGGGTTGTAGAAGTCTTGCCATGGGCTATCAACGTGGGCTGCTGTGGGCAGTCCCAGGGGCACCTCTGCTAAGCAATTCTTTCCCCAAGCCTATCGATGAGCTTGCTCTGCCGATCCCAGAACCTCTGCTGGCAGGCAAACAGGTCACCCAGTCATGGCCCTGAGCTATACAGGTAACATAAGAGCCGTCAGTGGCATGGTCCTGGTGGAGCCCTGGGGACAGGGCTTACACAATGTGTGGCCTGTAGAATCCTGGATTTGCATTTCACCCACGCCCTTGCAAGTGTCACCTGATGACAGCAGGGTTTTCACTGGTAATGGGGAGTGCTGTCCTTAGCCTCTGGCCTATTCTTGTCTATGCTGTGATGCCAGTGGAGACCCCCTGACCTGCTACCCTTGGAGAAACTGTCTGGTACTACAGGCCAGAGGCAGCAACTCTCCCAGCCACCCTTCTATCTCAAAGTGGGCAGGTGGCCTGCATCTTTTCAGAAGGACGAGACTTGTCCCTAATGATCCCTTTGTCTGCTGTATTCCATCGCTGACAAGAGGGAACAGTGTCATGTCCTGGGCTCATGTGTTTGCTGCTGTGTACAATGTTTCCCACTGTTGGGTATGTACTAAACTACCAGCGAAAGTGGCCAGTGGACTGCCATGGCACATGACTCCAGCTCCGGCTGAGATTTGGACATGGCTGCGCACCTGGACGACCACACCTGAATGCGACTGGCAACAGCAGACCATGGAAGCGCTGCTCTGCTGCAATCATCACAACTCCCCGCCCATCCTCACGTGCTATGAGATTTTCAGTGGGTAGGGATGGTGGGCAGGAGAACATGTAGAATTGTGGTAGCAGGCCCCTCACTGCATTGAGCAAGTAAGATCTGTGCCTAACCATCTCATGAGGTGGCTACCCCCCAAGTTGTTTGCTAACAGCAGCCTTCCTAATATTTCCAAGGTCCAGTGAAATGGGTGACATTATGTTAGTACAGAGCTTTCCGACTGGCTACCTGCAGGGTGTTCTCTGGGTCTGAGGGCTTTATGGCTGGTCCTACTTGCCTGCTGATTGGACCGGCCGTTGGACCTTGGGTCATTCCTATTCAGCTGGATGCATGTTATCTACCTTGCCCCAATTGCCTCGTAATTGAGGTCCTGTATATCACTGCTGGCACCAGCAGAAATAGGCAGCATGGTGGTTCTACTCCCCAGCTTTATCTATTTCAGGGGTGAGATCCATTGACGTAGAATTGCAGATAGAAGCTTTAACCCTGCACACCGCACAGGCATTAAAGGCTATGTGTCAGGCTATAACCCTTTTAATGGATGAAACCACGCAAGTGCAAAAAACAGTTCTGCAAAACTACGTGGCCGTCGACCTTCCAACTGCTGCCTAAGGTGGTACCTGTGCCCTACATCATTTAGCACACTATGTCTGCATTTATGATTATGCCGATCAGGCACAAGTAGCTCTCCAGGAAATGAATACTGAAGTCCAAGCCATCCATGCCCTCAGAGAAGACCCCCTGACAACTTGGTAGAATTCCTTGGGGTCCTCCTAGTGGTGGACAGTAGTCATTCTAGCCCTTGTAGCCTGTAGCCTGGTAGTATTTTTGTTGTGGGCCCAAGATAGTGCTCTCTGGGACATATCTCATGCCACTACCCTGAAGGATTGGAGTGCAGGCCCCAGGCCTGGCTGTGGTCCAGGCTTGCCGCTAGGGATAAGATTCAGGATTTAAAATATTACATTAATGTACTAAGGCACCTGCTCCTAATTTATGCAAGTATGACTCAGTTTATTGTTTACTATGCATGTGTGGCAGAATGCCACTGTTGTTCTTAGACATATATAAAGCCCACGTGGTCCCCTAGCACAGAAGCATGTGTGCCCAGTAATAAAGTCGATGCCTGCCACTTCATTCTTGTGTTGGCTCCTCATGTGTTCTTTCAGTTGGTGCCTCACCACCAAAGCCTTTCCTTCTTGATCAGCTTGGCACTGACAACCTAACAAAGAGGTTCTGTGTTATTGAATTCCAACACATCTTAAGAGGTTCAGGACCCCAGATGTTTCTTGAGTAAAGGAATGAGTGAATATGAACACCTTCAACATCCTTAGAAGAGCTTCATATGGACAGTGCTGCAGGGAGAAGAAAGTAGAGGGAGAGCCACAGCTCAGACCTTTTGGTAGGTCCCATGTGGACTGACAGACAGCAGCTTCTTCACATTCATGCTTGAGCCCCCGCTGTTTCCTTGGGGGCCAGATCACTTCAAGACCACTGCTCATTTCCTAAGGCTGACTGCCACGCAGACACATTGTGGCACTTAGAAGATGGTGACAGCTGCTTTTTAAATTTTTAATGACTTTCTATGCCCATGGATTACTTATGCGGATGCTATTTTGACTGGATAAATAATTCTTTTTTCCCCCCAGAATTTAATTTGCAACAGCATTTCTCAATCCACCCCCATCCCACTTGAAGGAAATGAACACTCGGTGTGCTTGCCTTTGCCAGCAAGCCCTGTCTGATCCAAGGACAGTCAGCAACTTCTTATTTTAAGCAATCCTCTGCTTAAAACTGTGAGCTACCTGTTATGGACAAGAGCAGCATTTTCAAGCAAAAAAGTATTAGACTTGCTGGCTCACATTAGTATGTACAGCTTCACAGGAAGACAGAAGTGTCACAGAGATGCAGAGTTGCTCTCAGACAGGACAAAGGTAGCCATTTCAAATCATGCCCATTTTGAGCTGGCCATATTGTAATAATGACATGTTTTCATCATTGCTTACTGAACATTTCATCAGCCCACTGCTTGCTTACACTTAGATTGTTATCAACAGAGTCTTCTCCACTTATCAAATCAGATTAAGGTGGAGGCAGCCTCTTACCTGTGCTCTAAAACACACATATTTTCACATGCCCTGCCTAAATCCTAGAGACTGGCCCAACACCTAGAGTTGTTGACCAGTACTCTCAGGAACTTCCTCACTTGGCTCTTTCCTGCTGGTTGCTTCTCCAGATACATTCTCCTGCTTGTCACCCCACAATCCTATTAGGTTCCTCTAGGCCACGATGCATTTGCACCAGGCATTCCCTGTGCCTGGAACATCTTTTCTGGTAACAAATTTTATCTATTTTCAAGGCAATTTACATGCCCCTCCCAGATTTGCTGTTCCCCAAAACCTACCTTTATCCCACCACTTAGCAGTTTGAAATCTTTATTGGTGTTCCCACTTGGTTCCCCCCCCACCCCCACCCAGTGCCTCCTCCCATGAAACTGGCTCCCTTGTCTCTGTTCCCCTAGAGCCTGCACACAGTAGGTCTGGAGTACATGTTTTTCTGGTTAATGAAATAATACACATCTACAGGCAATAGGCATTGTGATAAGGTGCTGTAAAAACACAGCTGTCAAGGCCCAAGGCCTCAGTGAGCATGTGGGTATATAAGCTGTAAAAATTAAATAACAACCACCAAAAGCAATAAAAAATGCAAAGGGACAGAAGACAAGGCTTCAGTTCTGGGGAGCTTGCAATATTGTTTCCAAAACAGAATTTCTGAACATATGTAAAGGAACCACATTTTATGTAGTTTTTGTGCTCCGGCTCAAGTGAGCACTCAGATGCAGGTTTGGAGCCATTTGGGTAGGCCAGGTGGTCAGCGAAGGCTTCCTGGAGGAGGTGAGACTTGAGACAAGTCTTGAAATATGTGGAAGACTCAGGGATAAAGAGGCATTTTAGGTATAGAGAACAGAAGGAGTATACCAGAGAGTTGAAAGAGTGAGTTGAGAAAACTGCCCCTCAAAAAGAAAACTCACACACACACACACTCACCCCAAAAGACTTAACATTAGCAGAGGGCTCTGTGAACTGAAAGGTTTTATGGGGATTCCAGGATATTATTTATGTTTTTTTTTTTTTTTTAATTTAAATGAGCCTCAGGCCCTTGTCACAGGCACCACATCAACCTTTCCCCTGACTGGCTGATGGTGCACTCCCAAACACAAGAGTAAGGCAAACTGTTTCTTTATGCCTTGGTTTCAAATTCACCTGAGATATCTCTGCTTACTATTCTTCAGTATCTTTTCCTAAATTGTAGGACAGTGTGGATGTAGTAGAAAGATGGTCAGCGCACTTGATTCTGCCAACACTTTTTCAGCAATGAGGTCTTGAACATTACAATCATCATCATCATCAGTAACATTGACCTGGTGCTGACATTGTGCTAGACACTGTCCTAAACATTCTACGACAACCCTGTACTACTTATTAACCCCATTTTTCAGATTGCAGAAACTGGTCCGTGGAATAACTTTCTCAGACTGATCTATAGCTAATAGATCAGAGCTGGCATTCCAGCTCAAGTAGTTTATAAGTCCACATTTCTCACAATGAAACACTGTGAGTCTCAGTTTCCTCATCTGCAAGCCTCAGATAATAATCAACAAATGTTAGTTATGACACGAAGTAAAGAGTTCTTGAGAGTAAAACCTTCATAGTTCTTGAGAGCAAAACCAAACCCCTTTTAATGTTTCCAGAAGCATCACCTTCTCCTATTTCTAAAGCAATTCAGATCCAGTCTGAACATGAACGTGTGGCTTTAACATCTTTCTTCTCAATGATGTTTCTAAGGAGCCATCCTGTGTGCATTTATCTAACTCCGTTATGCATAAAATCTTTTCATCTCCCAACCCTCACCCGTCCCAAACAAACAGACAGCTGCTGTCTTGGACAATCCCAGCCCAAGAGCCTTCACCTGCCTATTCTGATTTGTTTATTTCGGACCTGAGAAAAGCTTTCTGGAGGAAGCATGGGATGTTTCAGACAGATGAAGACTGGAGTACAGAAGTAGTGGAAAGTTCATACCAAGACCATCAAAGTTTCTATTCCAGATATTTTCTATAAAATCCGCCTCTGAAAAAGTGGTTAAGCAGAGTTGGGCAGATATTTGAACCTTACAGACAGACATCTTCCTTCCATGCACGGAATTTAATACCTTCAAAAATAACACACATAAGAATAGGTCACATTATTTTCTTATGGTCTGCTATGTACTGAACAGTGTTGAGAGGTCATTCAGAGACATTTTAATTGAATGATTACAGTCTCTATGGCTTAAGCACCATTTCAAAGCCTGACTCACCCCATTTTACATATAAGGAAAGTAGCTTTTTTTTTTTTTTTTGGTGATCCTGTAAATAAACATCTCTTGGTGCCTGGTAGAGGAAAAGCTTTGTGTATTAAAAAAAATCATTCACCAAGACAAGCTCAGGTGTTATGAGCACTTGGTCACGCACGGTATTATCAGCAGCTTAACCATGACGATGCTCAGCCACCCAAGCCAGGAAATGTGAGCACAGGATGAATGGCTGGTTTTCCTACACCTCCTTGCCTACTCCAAATGGCTGAGGCCACCCAGAGAAAAATCTTACCCTCCTTCTCTGCTCCTTGGGGAGAGGTCAGGGCAAGAGTGAACCTATAAAGCAGCAGGAGCATGGATAGATGGAGAGCAATCCTGGAGTGTGTAGCTAATGGTTGCTGAGCACATGCTGCAGGGGTTGTGTGTGTTCCATTTTCTACAGCATCCCCAGTGCCTACTCATTCAAATACTCAATGAATGAATACACAAGTGAATAAATAACAGGTCTGTAAGTTGTTCACGAGCAGTCAGCTAGCAGAGTTGGAATTTGAACCCAGAATTACCTCTTGAGGGTCATGACAATGGTAACTTCTCAAGGATACACAGATACAGATGATGCAGAGATGCTGAAAGACCATTCTGGATGGATAAGAGAGAGGATGAGTCCATCAGTCTCATGGGCAGCCCACAATCTTGTGACCTCAGCATGAAACAAGATATCTGAAGGCTGAACCCTGGTTCTGTCTGTACCATGCCTGGCTGTGTGCAGTTGAGCAAGCCCCTTCCTCTACATGATCCTCAATTTACCCATAAATAAAATGGAATTCTTAATGCCTGTCTGCTCCCACACAGAGAAACAAATAAAATAAGGCATACAAAAGTGCTTATCGATTGTAAGGGTGAATTAAATATCAGTTGGGCCAAGTCTCCCAGGGCTCTGGTCTCCCCAGCCACACACAAGTGCACAGTATGAATTGCCAGCCCTCACACACCAAGATTTTGATCAACAGGGCTCCACGCTGCTTGACTCTAAAGCAGATCAGTCAAGGACATCATGGTCTTTGTGAGTTTGCCATGCTTCCCAAGAAGTGCTCAGTGCCCAGCCTGCACTACTGGACCCAGGAGTTCTAGATCAGGGTCTGTTTTGCAGGGAAAACAGGAACTCAGGATTACAGAGGATAAGACCGATAGGACAGCAGCTCCCTAATTCCAGGAGCTCTCAGAGGGGAGGCAGAGATTTTTTAGAGAGTAGGGCTGCTGAACAGGTCTCCCTGGACCTGACCTGGCAGGTTGCCTGCAAAGTGGCCCAACAATCAAATCAGAGGAAGGGCCTGCACCAGTGGGCAAATTCTAAGGTCTAGGCAAGCTTTGTTCCATTCTCTAAACCCAGTGCTTGTCCCTGCTTTCTTCTTACCCAATGGTGGCTGAGTCCTTAAACCAGCAGACGGGTGTGGGAGAGGCTACAAAGGAGAGGTTCTTGGCCTGGTTTCTGACTCCCAACTATACTCCAACACCTCCTCAGTACACAGTCTTGACAACTAGTCAGGTCCTGAGTACGCGAGACCAGAGGATGGCCCTAGGGCATGAAAGGTGCAAGAAAAGCCCTGGTCGTCATCATTCTTAACTCCATAATGGGTCCATGCAACCACTGAACTTAACTGAATGCCCAGGTAGAAATTTTCATCTCTACTCAAAACATCCAAGCAAATGAAAACAGTTAAAAAGGCTGTAGGAGGAATCTTTTGCTTATACCACAATTAAACATGGAGGTCCTGGCCCCAAATGACGCTCTCTGGGGGCATCTCAGGCTAGACATCATCTTTCATACCTCAGATCTCTCCTCGGTGTTGTTCATGTCTGTTCTGATTCTAGCCAGTCCGGTGGTGCCAGCCTGCTTCCATAACACCTCCTATATAGCATCTCAAGGTCCTTAAGAGAAGAAATGGACGTTTGTTCATGTGTCACTGGGGCCCAAGCAGAAAGGTGAAGCTTCAGCCTCCGCCCACTCTGGTGGCACCCTCCCAGTCTGGACCTGAGTCCCCAAGTCAGGTACAGAGCTCTGCTTGACATCTCTCTGCTTCATGCCCCTGCATGCCCCCAGTGGTGGCACAACTACAAAAGGCACTGGAAGCCTTGGAAACCCTGGAAGCTCTCACATACGGCTCAGGGTCCAAGCCTCCCTTTACATGTGGCAGCTCTCATGTAAGCCTTTCAATGTGGTGTAATGGTATATTTCTCTCCTCCTCTTTCTGAGACATTCCCTTAGGTAGTGTAACCCTGGGGTAGTTAAGGCTGAAGCTCAGGGACTTCTCTGAGAATGACTTGTAATTACACACACAGAGGGGCTGGGCAAAAAAAGTGGCAACACACCGAGTCCTTCACTTCAGATGCTGGAGGACGCTAGGTGCTGGCTGCTGTGCCTCGGTGTACAAATCAGAAAAATGGGAATCCATTATTTGCTCTATCAAGGAGGCGGCCTAGCTAATAAATGTATTTTCTGGATTAAATAAATATACAGAGGGCTGTTAAAAGAGCAGCCTGTGACATAAAGTCACCAACATTTTTCACTTGTTACAAAAGGGCTTTTGAGAACTTTTAGGCAACCTGCTCATATTTGTGCATTTGCTGTGTCCCCTTATCTCCCGCTGACCATTGGATGTTCTTTGTGTAGGGAAGGTCTTTGTGTAGCAGCCTGCAGTTCCTCCAGGTGGGCAGGCAGACACACACAGACTATGTGTGCAGGAATCTTGGGAATGGGGTTGCTTCCCAGAGCTGGCACGAGGCCCTGTGGAAGGAAATGTTCATATGGGAATGTGTCAGTGTGAGAGAAGGCTCAGTTCAGATTTATAAAACGGCATTCACCAACCTGACCTTGGACTGTTATAGAGCCTTTATTTGCTATTTTCTTTTTTAAAATATTGTGGTGAAATTCCCGTAATATATTTACCATTTTCACTATTTAAAGTGCATGACTCAGTGTTATTTGATGCAGTCAAAACGTTGTGCAGCTATCACTACTATTTAGTTCCCCCACATTTTCATCAACCAAAAGGAAACCTTGTAACCATTAAGCAGTCACCCTCACCCCCAGTTTTTACTCTCCTACCCCTACCCCTGACAATCACTACTCTACTTTCTGTTTCTATAGATTTGGCTATTTGAGATATTTCACATTAATGAACTCACATGCTATGTGACTTTTTGTCTCTTTCATTTTCACCCAGCATTATTTGGTCAAGGTTCACCCATGTTGTAGCATGTATCAGAACTTCATTCTATTTTATGGATGAGCAATTCTCCATTGTTTTGATATATACATTTTGTTTATCTATTCAAATACCTGTTTTTTCAAATTAGTGTTTGGGTTTCTTCAGATAAATACCTAGAAGTGGGATGATTAGGTCCTTCATTGTCCCTTGTTATAACTTTTGTTCTAAAGGCTATTTTCTCTAAGTATTGCTACTGAAGCTTTTATGCTTGTTTTTATTTTCATGAAATATATTTTTTCATCTTTTCACTTTGAGTCTATGCATGTCTTTTGATTCGAAACTAATCTCTTATAGGTAGCATATGTAATGGTCTTGTTTTCTTATCCAATTAGTTGCCCTATAATTTTTTTGACTGGAGCATTTAATCCAATTACACTTAAAATAATTGTTGCTAGATAGGTGATGACCATTTTTAAAAATTAATTAATAAATTAACTAACAAACTTTTTAATTTAATTTTTGCTAGAGTGACATTGGTTAACAAAATCCACTAAGTTTCAGGTGTACAATTCAAAATGCATACATTCAACAATATATTGCATTGTGTGTTCACAAATTTCTTTTGGTCATCACATATTTGACCCCTTTTACCCAGTCGACCTCTTTCCTTTTCCTTCTCCCCATGCCCTCTGGTAACGAGTCTCTGTTTGTCACTTTTAGGTTTATATCCCACATAAAAGTATATCATACGGTTTTCAATTTTTATTGTCTCGTACATTTCACCTAGCATGAAAATCTCAGTGTCCATTCATGTTGTTGAAAATGGCAGTACTTCATCTCTTCTTATGGCTGAGTAATATCCCATTGTATGTATGTACCACAGCTTCTTTAGCCAATCATCCATCATAGGACACTTCGGTTGTTTCCATGTACTGCCCACTCTGAATAATGCTGATATGAATATCGGTGTGCCAGTATCTTTTTGGATATAGGTTTTCAAGTCTCTGGGATAAATACCCAGAAGAGGGCCTGTTGGATCATATGATAGATCAATTCTTAGATTTTTGAGGAACCTCTATACTATTTTCCATAGTGTCTCTACCAATTTGGAGTCCCACTAGCAGTGTATGAGGGTTCCTTTTTCGCCAAATCCTCTCAAATATTTCTTATTATTTGTCATGTTGATTACAGATATTCTAACAGGTGTCAGATAACATCTTATTGTGGTTTTAATTTACATTTCTCTAATAGCAGTTTTGAGCATCCTTTCATATATTTGTTGGCCACTTCTATGTCCTCTGAGGAGAAGTATCTGTTCATGTTTTCTGCCCAGATTTTGATTGGATCTTTTTTTTTTTTTGTCATTATTGAGTTGTGTGAGTTCTTTGTATATTTTGTGTATTAGGCCCTTATCGAAGGCATCGCTTGCAAATATATTTTCCCATTGGAATGGTTGTCTCTTTACCTTGTTGACGGTTTCTTTGCTGAGCAAAAACTTTTTAGGTTGATGTAATCTCATTCATTTACTTTTGCTTTTCCTTCCCTTGCCTTTGAGGTAAAGTTCATATAATCCTCCTTAATATGAGTTTAGTTCCTTTGTTTTCTTCTATGCAATTTATTGTTTCAGGTCTTATATTCAGGTCCTCCATCCACCAAGGGAGAATTTTGGTGTGTGGTGATAGATCACAGTGTAGTTTCATTCTTTTGCAGGTGGCTTTCCAGTTTTCCCAGCATGATTTATTGAAGAAGATTCACTTTCTCCACTGTATGTTTTTGGCTTTTTTGTTGAAAATTATTTCCCTATATGAATGTGAGTTTACGTGGGACCCTTGATTTTGTTCCAGTGGTCTATGTGTCTATTTTTCTGCCGACACCATGCAGTTTTCATTATTGTTGCTTTGTAGTATTCTTTGAAGTCAGGCAAGTCATGACTCTAGCCTTGATCTTTTTTCTCAGGATGGCTTTGGCAAATATGCTTATTTTTTTGTTCTATTTCTTTAAAAAGTGCCAATGGGATTTTGAGGGGGATTGCATTAAATCTCTATAATGCTTTAGGTAATAAGATCATTTTAACTATGTTGATTTTTCCAGTCCAAGAAGATGAAATATTTTTCCATTTCTTTGTATCTCCTTCAATTTATTTTAATAGTGTCGCAGTTTTCTGTACGGGTCCTTCATATGTTTTATTTGATTTATACATAGGTATTCCACTTGTCGTGTTGCAATTGCAAAAAAAAAAAATTCCCACTTCTTTTTCTGAATATTCATTATTCTAGTATAGGAACATTGATTTTGTATCTAGAAACTTTACTGTATTTGCTTATTGTTTCTAGTCATGTTCTTGTGGTGTCTTTAGGGATTTCTCTATAGAGAATCATGCCAACTGCAAATAGTGACAGTTCAACTTTTTTATTTCCTGTTCAGATGCCTTTTACACCTTTTTCTTGACTGAATGAACTTCTCTAGGACCTCCAATGTTGTACTGGATAACAGTGGTCATAATGGACTGCCTTGGCTTGTTCCTGATTTTAGAGGACAGGTGTTTAATTTTTCACCATTAAGTATAATGTTGGCTGAGGGTTTGTCACCATTAAGTATAATGTTGGCTGAGGGTTTGGCCTTTATTATACTTTGTTTCTATACCAATTTTATTAAGTGTTTTGATCATAAGTGGATGCTGTATTTTGTTGGAGGCTTTTTCTACATCTTTTCATATGGTCATATGATTCTTACTTTTTAATTAAGTGTTATATCACATTAATCAATTTGCATATGTTGAACCATCCCTGTGCCCCAGGGATGAAGCCCACTTGGTCATTATGTATAATCTTTTTAATATGTTGCTGTATTCGGTTCACTAGTGTCTTATTTAGGATTTTTGCATCTGTGTTTATGAGAGATATTGGTCTGTAGTTCTCTTTGTTGTGATATCTTTACCAGGTTTTGGTATCAGGGCGATACTGGCCTCATAAAATGAGTTGAGAAGTATTGCCTCCTCTCAAACTTTTTGGAAGAATCTGAGAAGAATGGTTACTAAATCTTCCTGGGTTGTTTGGTAGAATTCACTGGTGAAGCTAACTGGTCCTGGAACTTTAACTTTTTGGTAGGTTTTTGACAATTGTTTCAATTTTCAAACTGATTATCAGTTTATTTAAATTTTCCATTCTTCTTGATTTAGTCTAGGGAGGTTGTATCTTTCTAAGTACTGGTCCATTTCTAATTCATGTGGTGTTTATACTTTTTCATAGTATTCTTCTTTGCTCTTTTGTGTTTGTTTGGTGTCTGTTGTAGTGTCTCCTCTTTTATCCCTGATTTTGTTTATTGTTGATTCTGTTCTGTTTTTATTTAGTGACTCTAGCCGGCGGTTGTCAATTCTGTTAAACTTTTTACAGAATGAGTTTTTGTTGTATTTATTACCTTTTTATTTATTTATTTTATTGACTTTCAATTTTACTTAATTCTGTTCTAATTTTGAATATTTCCTTTCTTCTGCTGACTTTAGGCTTTATTTGTTCTTTTTCTCTACTTTTTTTTAAGATGAAGCATTAGGCTGTTTATATGCATTCGTTCTTGTTTTTGGAGTTAGAGCTATAATGATATGAACTTTTCTTTAATGGCTGCTTTTCCATGTTCAAAAGTTTGATATGTTATATTATCATTATCATTCATTTCTAATATCTCTTGATTTCTCTTTTTATTTGTTTTTCGACCCAGTTCTTCTTCAGCAGTATATTATTTAATTCTACATGTATTTGTGTTTCTTTTTCTTTCTGTAGTTGATCTCTAGTTTCAAAGCATTATGATCAGAGAAAATATGATTTGGATAATTTCAAGTCTCTGATACTTGTTGAGGCTATCTCTGTGTCCCAGTATGTGGTCAACCCTTGAGAATGTTTCATGTGCACTAGAGAAGAATGTATAAGCAACTGTTTGGGGACGGAAGGCTCTGTTGATGCCAATTATGTCCAGTTGATCTAATGTGTCATTTAAGGATGTCATTTCCTTATTGATTTTCTGTTTAAATGATTTCTGTTCATATCCAACAGTGTGCTGTTATGTCACCTACTATGGTAGTGTTCTGGTCTGTTTCTCTCTTTAGTTCTGTTATTAATTGCTTTCTATATCTCAAGGCTCCCTGATTGGGAGCGTAGGCATTAATAAGTGTTATGTTTTCTTGATGCATGATATGCTTTATCATTATGAACTATCTTGTTTACCTATTTTATTTTAAAGTCTATTTCATCTGATATTAGTACTGCTAGTCCTGCTTTAATCAAAAATTTATTTGCTTTAAATACCATTTTCCATTGTTTTACTTTGAGTGTATATTGGTCCTTGGAACTGAGATGCATCTCCTGAGAAGGCATGGGGTTAGGTTTTGTTTTCGATCCATTCTGCAACCCGGTACTTTTTATTGGTGATTTCAATCTATTTATGTTAAAGTGATTATTGATATGTGAGGTTTCCTATAACCGTTTTTATGCTTTGCTTTCTGGTAATTCAGTGTTTCCTTTGCTTCTTTATCCTTGTGTGTCCATTTATTTGTTAATTAACTAATTAATTAATTAATTAATTTTTTAATGTATTTTTTCATTTATTCACGCATTCATCCATTCATTTATTATTGATTGATTGATTGATTTTTGGTTGTGTTTTGTGGGTTTTTCCTCTGGTTCTTTCGTTTTATGTTGTATACCTCAGTTTTGAGTCTTTAATGTGTGGTTACCATTATAAGTATGTAAAGGATAGTTATGTATACATATATCTGTGTGTGTATGTGTTGTGTGTGTATATACATATTACATATATATATATGTACATACACATATGTTTATATACACACAGTCATCCATTTTCTTCTGCACATGTCTTATATCTATTCCTCTTTACGATTTGGGGTCTTTGCATCCTCCCCTTTTCTGTCTTTGTTGTCTCAGTTTGTCCCTATATAAACTGAATGTTCATTACCATCTTACTATAGCAAATACTTTCTTATTGTTTAGTTTTTAATCCTCTGCTCTTGTGCTTCTGCCTGCTAGTTGCCTTACTCCTAATTATCATTATTATTAATTTTTCATGTTGTTTTAGATGAGTCGACCTCTTTCAGTATTTCCTGAAATGCAGGTTTCATACTGGAGAATTCCCTCAATTTTTGTATGTCTGCAAAGTCTTAATTTCTTTTTCATATCTAAAGGAAACTTTGCTGGATATGTTATTCTTGACTGGTAGATTCTTTCATTTAATAGTTTAAACATTTGAGTCCACTCTTTTCTGGCTTGTAAGGTTTGTGCTGAGAATTCTGACAATAATCTAATGGAGTTTTCTTTATAGGTAACCTTCTGCTTTTCCCCAGTGCCATGAAACTAGTGTCTTTCTCGCCAGTTTTGATAATTTTAGTATAATGTGTCTTGATCAAATCCTTTTTGATTGAGATAATTGGGTGTTTTGTTGACTTCTTGAATTTTAAGCTCCAGTTCACTCTTTAGATTTGGAAAATTCTCATCAAATATTTGTCCAACAATGCTTTCTAGTCCCTGCTCCTTTTCCTCACCTTCAAGAATGCCCATTATACCTATGTTTTCTCTCCTAGTGGTATCAGCTAGTTCTTATATTTCTGTTTCACGATTTTTTTATTCTTTGGTTTAGCTCTTTTTCCTTATGAGTTATTTCTCATTTTCTGTCTTCAGTTTCACTGATCCTTTCCTCCATTTGGTCAAATCTATTTTCCAACCTTACTATTTCATTTTTCAGCTCTGCAATGTGTGTGTGTGTGTGTGTGTGTGTGTGTGTGTGTGTTATCTCCAGAAGATCTATTCAGTGTTTCATTTTGTTTTTTGAGGGTTTCAATCTGGTTGCTATAAACACATTCTACTGATCTAGTTATTTTTCCAAGTCTGGGAATTATTAATATGAATTATTTTAGATCTCACTGACTTTTTTCAAAAATGCTAACATGAATTATTTGGCATTTAAGTTACATCCTTTATGTCTTTAAGTTTATTTTCTTCAGATTTTTCTCTTTCTTTCTGAGCTGGCTTATCACCTTGGTTGTTCATGACGTTTAATGGACTATATCTCCACTGGGAATTGATGCAAGTGTCTGTGTGTGTGTGTGTGTGTGTGTGTGTGTGTGTGTGTGTGTGTGTGTTGTTTATTTTCCAGAAAAGACTTTTATTATATAAAAATTTCTTTTTAGCCCATTGTCAAGAAGGCATTTTCCTTTTGGTTTCCAGTGGGTGGTGCCTAAGCCTCTTGGATCACTGCTTCACATAAAGTCTTGATAATGCCTTTAAAAAAAAATTCAGTCACTTTGTTACCTTCAATCTCTGTCCGTGTCAATGTCAGAGACCATTTTATTAGTATTTGCTCAGACTCACCTGGGGTTCCATGGCATTCTGTCTTAGAGGATACGAGGAGGCAGGTACTCTCTGCAGTGGAGGATGAGGGTTGTGGCTCAACCTCACATTTTGCAAACTTGGCTAGTAATAATCAATTGTTGCATCTCTGCAGTCCCCACTCCTCTGCTTTCTGCCCTGATCCTGGACACTGCTGTTGGGAGGAGCACTCAGCTCTCTCAGGCAGGGCTCTCAGGGAACTCATTGACCTTTTTCTTCTTCCCTTCCTCTTGCAGGGAACTCTGGCTGTGAGAGGCAGCTTCATTTTTTCTCCTAGTCTACTGCCCAACTCCCACAGTTCTGATCTTCAGAAGCTCTTATTCTTAGATCTCTTGCTCGGATATGCTTGTTTTCAGGTTGGGTGGGTTTTGCTTTGTTTTATTTTTGTTGTTGTTGTTTGTTTTGTTTTGCTTTTAAGTTTTAAATGTTTACTTTTTCTTGTTTTATTTTGTTTTTGATGTGCTGACCACAGGAGACATCTGGGGACATCTCTCACTCCACTATATTTCTGACGTCATTTTATAATTGCCATATTTTTACCAACATTTTTTGTCTTTTTTCCTTCCATACTACTTCTTAAAGAGGTCTCTTTAACATTTCTTTATACTCAGTCAGCAGTATTAATTTTTTTTTTAGGTTTTTCTGTTTTCCTCTATCAATTGTAAATGACAGCTTTCCTGAGTAGAGTAGTCTCAGTTATATGTGCTAATTTTTCATCATCTGGAATATTTCCAGGGAATCCTTTTTGACCTAAAAAGTTTCTGCTGAGAAACTAGGTGGTGCTCTTATGAGACCTCCCTTGCAGGTAATAAACTCCTTTTCTTTTGCTGCTTTTAAGATTCTCTATTTGTCTAGAAGCTTCGGCATTTTGATTAGACTATGTCTTGGTGTGGGTCTCTTTGGGTTCCTCTCATTTGAGACAGCCTGCACATCCTGGCCTTGTATGTTTATTTTCTTTAAAGAATGTTTTCAGTCATAATTTCTTCATATAGTTTTTCAATCCCTTGCTCTCTTCTCCTTCTTTTACTCCTATGATGCAGATGTTGGTACTCATGATGTTATCAGAAAGGCCCCTTAAAATACCCTCACTATTTTGTTTATTTTTTTGTTCTTTCTGTTATTTCAGTTGGGTGTTTTGGCTGTCTTATCTTCCAAACCTCTGGTTCAATCCTCTGTTTTATCTGTTCTGCTTTTCTTTCTTCTGGTGTAATTTTCATTTCAGTTACTGTATTATTCTATTTTGTGAGGTCCTTTTTTATGGTTTCTATGTCCTTTCTTATGCTTACCATCACTCTATTGACTTCCTCTCTGAGATCATCTACTCTTCCCCTAAGGTTGCTGAACATCCTTATAATCCTTATATCCTTATTGGCCTCTGCATCTGGTAGATTGCTTGTCTCCATTTTGTTCCATCTTTTTCTGAATCTTTGTTCTGTTCTTTCATTTGGGTCATGTGTGTTTTCTTCTCATTTGGGTTACCTCCCTGTGTTTGTTTCTATGTATTAGGTAGGACTGCTATGTCTCCTCATCTTGCCAGAGTGGCCTTAGGTAGTAGATGTCCAGTGAGTTTCAATAGGGCATTCTCTCTGGTCACCCGATCTGGTGCATCAAGGGGTGTCCTGTATGGTTTGTGAGTGCCCTCCTGTTGTAGTTGAGCCTTGGCTGCTGATAACACATCAGTGAGTAAAACTGATCCTCACACAGACTCATTGTGAGAATGGGCTGTGCCCACAGCTGACAAGCTGCTGTGTGAGGGCTTGCCCAACAAAGCAGAATTTGACCCCAGTGGGCTGTGGACCCGTTCAGACAAACTTTTTGGTATGCCACTCTTGGGGCTAATCAGGCAGTGCTCTTCTGTGGTCAGAATCCAGGCTTTGGGGCTTGTTAGTTCTGGGGTTTTAAAAAGAGAATCTCATGCAGGCCAAGGTCAGCTGTTGCTATGACCAACACTAGGCTACTTCGTAAGAGCTAAACAATTGCCTGGGATAGGGCACTGACTGTACCGGACTTGAAGCACAAGGGAGAGGTCTCCCTGGGAACAAAAGGCTAGCTGCCACCAGGTGGAACCTTGGGGCATCTCAGCCAAAGGCCCAAGGCACTCCTAAACCTGGCACTGCCTGCCAGCTCCCTATAGAATTCAGCCACTCAGAGTCTCAGGTGGTGTTCAGATTGGGTGAGGCTGGGTCTCTGGCAGTCACCAGGGTGCAATGAGTGGATTTTACCAAGTTGGGGCAGATTTGTGTTTGGAAATGTGGGAGGGAGGGCTTCACACAGGGAAGTTAGCACTATCTCACTCCCTGAATATAGGGAGGCTCAACAAAGGAACAATGTGGCTGTCCCTGCATTCCTCACCCTGAAGTCACAGAACTTGGTCTCTCCCTGTGTGTCTCAGGACCTCCTGAGCTGCATTCTGTCAGCTAGAGCTCAAAGTGTGTGCCTGCAAGCAATCTGTGCAGGGACGCTTTAAGGAGACATCTAGGTTTCCAGAGCCCTTTGTCTGACCTGGAGAGCTAGAATAGAACAGACAGAAAAACCACTGTTTTTCACAGCCAGATGTTGTGGTGGCTCCTATTTCTGAAACTAGTGATCCTGGCTCAAGACCCCAGTGTGGGGCTGGGGATCCTCACTTCCCTTGGGAATCTCTGCAGCAGAGATATTCCTCATGATTCTCAACCACCACATGTGAGACTAGCTAGGGTGAGCAGAAGTGGACATGTCGGCCTGTCCATGGGCCTCCTTGTCTCAGCAGACTATATTTCAGCAAATTTGTTGTCTGGAGGTCAGAAGGGCACATGTCTGTCTGAAGCTGCCAACTGGATGAACAGGCACAGCTGGGTGGAAGGGGCTCAGTGAAGAGGTGCCTGAGTGTTTGTGTGGTGACAGTGCCAGCAGGTAGCTGGGGCAGGAGTATTGAGTCCCTGTGTGTGTGGTCATGGGTGGGTACTGTGTGTCCCTGCCAGGGCTGGGAATGTGTCTCTTAGAGCTGTGTGTAACAGCAGATGCCTATCACCCCATTGTGTGGATGGGGGTATAGAGTATGGTTCAGTGCCAGATCATCTTCCAATGGGGCAGAGCGAAGGTGTGGGTGTGTTTAACTAAACACACACATTTTTGATGTGTCTCTGCTTATTAGGTTTGAGGAGAGAAGGAAAGAGAGAGTGAGGGAAGGAAAAAAGGTGCTTTTTCAGTAAAGCTGGTCAGGTGGCTGCACTTTCCAGAACCACACATTATTGGGGTCTGAGTGACTGGTGGGTGGGAATTGATCTCACTTAGGTGACATGATCCCAGTTAAGTGCTAGTGCAATTATGGTGAGCTGCCACATCTCATTTAGGTGCTGCAGTCATTGAGAGGTGCCAAGCAGGCAAACACTTGCAATGTACCCACCCAAGATGGCCCTGAACTTACATTGCAACATATGGGTAATAGGTGGAACTGTGTCAGGGATGAGAGGAGAAATAAGCATGATTAAAATCTCCAGTCACTGACCCCTACTGGTCTCTGACAAAACACGTCATTCATTAAAGGGTTTGAGAGGGAGGTGCCAACATTTCCCTCTCACTAATGTAGGGTCCCATTGCCAGAGTCCCAAACAGCTGACAGTATGTGATAAGGTAACACAGTGCTCACCTGCCCTCTCAGTTCTGTGCACCCTTGGGATTACACCAGGCCTTCAATCCTTGCAGGTGTGAGAGCCTCTCCAACCCCACTACTAACCATGCCCTCCCCAAGACCATATCTCATCTCAGGGCCTGTAGAATTCAGCTGTGGGCCTGCTTTTCCACTGCTGCCCTAGTTCATGGAAGCTTCTTGTGCACAAACAAAGTAGATACCCACCAAGGATCAGCATGGTCTCCTATGCCACACCAGAACATAAGCCAAACCTGGGCTGGTGTAAGCTTCCACACAAATCACTAGCGTCCGGGCATCCCTGCATGCAGCTAGGGGCAGCCGGGACCTGGAGCAGACAATGATCTTGTGCCCCCAGGTGCCACAGTTAAGTGGGTTGGGAAGAAGGGTCTACAGCTATGGCATAGTCTTGGCTCAGTTTCTGGTGGAGTGAATCAGGCTGCAGGCAAGAGGTTAATTCAGCAAGGGGGAGCCTACTGAGCTGGGGGTGATGTGTGCCACGGCTCCTGGGCTGCTGCTTCAGAATTTTCCCCCAATCCTCTAGCCAGCCCCTAACCTCCCTGTCAGGTTCCCCTAACTCATTCTCCAAAGGAAAGAGCGTTTCTGTCCTAAGTAAGTCACGTGTGATCAGTAAGTGTAGTTCAGTTGGATCACCTGCTGCCTGGCAGCCTGAGTTGAGACCCTGACATGGAATCCTGTCCCCATGGGAGTGATGCTGGGTTCATTACTTGCCACTATTTAAAGAAGACTGTAATGTCCAGATACATCTCCACATTGCACTTAGTGTGAATACGGGCATGTGGACCTCTGTCATTCTGTCTTGAGTCCTGACATTTCTGTCTTAGGATCAAAGGACACAAACTACGTCTTCATTTACAGAGTGGTGTGCATCCCCGCTGTAGCAGGCCCAGCAACAGAGCCTTCCCAGTTGAACAGAATTTTTATTTTTAGGGTACTTCTCAAGTAGAGTGGGTTCCCTGAGATCAGATGGGTCTTGGTGCACAATTAGCATTGTTCAAATAATGTTTTAGCAACTTCCCTTGACTTACTTAATTTGGTTCTCACACACCCTCGTTGGACAAAATTACTGTCCTTTTTTTTGTAGTTGGTTATTTTGTTGTTGTTAAGAACTAACCCAGTAATTTTAAATGAAATTAAATTAATCATAAAGAAAATGATGAACAACAAACATAAATACATTTAAAAAATGATGAGACTGCAGAAGTCATTACTTAATAATCACTATGAACAAATGGGGTCAAGATGGTGAAGTAGGTAAAAACTGTGCTCACCTCCTCCTATACCGACATCCAAATTAGAAATTTAAGAAAGAGTAAAAAGGAACAAGTTGGAGAATGATCGGAACACCATAGAAATGAAACTTCTAACACTAGGATTGTATGAAAAAAAAAAAGCAACAATGAGATTGGTAGGATGGGCAGAAAGTGATAGGAGCTGTCTTCACAAACACATGTGGTGGTTGAGCACAGGGCAGGATATCTCAGTTCAGGAGGTTGGCCTTTGAGGAGCAAGGCACCCCAGTCCCAAACTGGGTCCACCAGGCTGGGTTTCCTGTGCTGGGATGAGAAATCTCCACAACCTTTGCTTGTGAGAACCTGCCTAGATTCCCACTGTCTAGGTGAGATAGATGGCTGGAACACCAGGCATTTTCATAAAGAACTTCCATACTAACTTTTTCATACCTGAGAACTCACAGTGAACTCTGGCAAAGAGACGGCAGCTCAGGAGGTGTCCGAGACATATAGGGAAAGACTGAGTTCTGTGGCTTTGGTGTAGGGGCTAGAGGGACAACTGGCATCTTTTCTGTGTTGAGATCTTCCCCAACAGTGAATCCACATCTGCACTAAGATGGTAAACACAACTCACCCCACTTGAGTGATGACTTGAACCTCCAAGCCACCTAGCCTACCCAACCCACATACTGCCCAACATTCTTTCACTGGCTGAGCCTTACTGAAAGCCATGAGGTGGAAGCTTGCCTTGGGGTGCCCTGGCCAATTTGCTGAGCTGTTTCAGGCCTCATGCTGGTAGCAGCAGGTTTGGGATCACAGTGTGACTTCTCCCATGCATATCCAGATCCAGCTCAGGCAGTGACCAACTGCAGATTGCTTTGTAGCTCCCTCCAGGCAGTGGCTGACATGCATCTCCACAGGTGCCCCTCCCAAAAGACTCCAGTACAAACACCCCTGGTGATAGCAGAACACCACCCATTTGGTCTGTCGAGGGCACACACGAAGCGTGATCTCAGTGAGGTGAATTCCTCTCTATGGGATCAGCCATCACACAGCAGCTTATGCACTGTGAGTGTGCCAGATCCCCACATCCAGTCAGCTTGTGGGTCAATTCCTCCCACTAATGTGCCAGTAGCAACCAAGGCTCAATTATAGCACAAGGGCAAAACAACCCACAAAAAGTACACACTTGAGGAGCTCAGCTCAGGTGATCAAGGACCTTGTGTCACTGAGCAATACAGGACATCAGCTACATAGGCAACTCTACTAAGACTGGGACACTTATCAGCTCTACATGACACAGGAAGGTAGCCAACATAAAGAGTCAAAGAAACGCAACCCAAGTGAAAAAGCAGGAAGAAAACATCAGAAAAAAAAAGAGCTATATGAAATGAAGACAAGCAACCTACTGGACATAGAGTTTAGTGTACTAGTTATAATTATGTTCACAAAATTTGTGAAACTTCAACATAGAGATAGTAAGAATTAAAAACCATAATAAAGAGAAACCATAATAAAGAGCCGCTCAGCAGTGATAAATACAATACCTGAAATAAAATGTATATAGGAAAATCAACAATCAATTAGATAAAGCAGACGATTGAATCAGTGATTTAAAAGACAAGGTGGCAGAAAACACCCAATCAAAATAGCAACAAGAAAAAACAATAAAAAAAAAAAAAAACACAGAAAGAGTTTAAGAAGCCTCTGGGAAAATGTCAATGCACAAACACCTGCATCATAGAGAAAGGAGGAAAGGGAGAGCAAGAAACTGAAAATCTACGCAAATAAATAATGATTGAAAACTTCCCTCATCTGATGAAGGAAGTGAAAGAGAGATCCAAACAATTTGAACCCAAACTGGCCCACACCAATACACATCGTAATCGAAATGTCAATGTTTAAAGACAAAGAGAGTGCTAAAAGCAGAAAAAGAAAAGCAGTTAATTATCTACAAGGGAGCTTTCACAAGAATGTCAGCTGATTTCTCAATGGAAACATTCCAGGCCAGAAGGGATTGACAGAAAATATTCAATTATAAAAAGCGAGGACCTACCACCTACCCAGAATGGCTAACATTTAAAATTGAAAAGACATAAAAAGATTACTGAAACAAACAAACACAGCTAAAAATGTTCATCACCACTGAACCGGTGTTGTAAGATACGTTAAAGAGTCTTTCATAAGAAAAGAAGGAGGGGAGAAACATATGTAGGAATAATATAATGACAATAACTTTTTCCCTCTCAATAGTCAGTTCAAATGTAAGTGTAGTAAATGCCTCAATCAAAAGGCATAGAGTAGTTGATTGAGTCAGAAAACAAGACCTGTGTATGAGCTGTCTGTAAAAGACTCATTTTAGGTGGAAAGACAGACACAGTGAGAAAGTAACAAATGGACAAAGATATTTTTTACAAATGAAAAGAAAATAAAAGCTAGGGTTATAGTACCAATATCAGACAAAATAGATTTGTAAATCAAAATCTATAATAAGAGACAAAAAGCCCATAATAAAAAGTGATAAATTAAACAGGGAATATAATCCTGGTACTCATTTATGTACCCAGCACAGTTCCATTAAATATATCAAGCAAATATTGACAACGTGAAATGAACAGTAATATGTCATTGTAGGAGACTTTAACATCTTTTTGAAACCAATAGACAGATCTCCCAGGTGAAATATCAACACAAAACAGTTGGCTTAAATTACACATTTGACTTCCTGGATTCAATTGGTGTTTATAGGACATTTCACCCCGATGCAACAAAAATTGTATTCTTTTGTTGTGCACATGGTAGACCACGTGTTAGATCTCTAGAAAAGTCTCAGTAAATTTAATAAGACTTAAATGAAATCAAGTGTCTTATCTAACCACAATGACATGAAACCAAAAATCAAGTATAAAAAAAATGAAAACCACACAAACACATGGAGACTAATAATATGCTACTAAACAATGAATGAGTTAACAATGAGATCAAGGAAATAATCAAAACATACCTTGAGATAAACGAAAATAAAAACTCCATGACTACAGATCCATGGAACACACACACACACAAAAATAACGTTCCGAAGAAGAAAATTCATAGCAATACACCTTTATTGCTGTGAATACGGGTGATGAATATTTTTCAGATCTAAGAAACAAAGAGTTATCTCAAATAAACTTTCAGTTAAAATAAACTAAAAATGGTACAGCAAAATAGCCTCAAGTGAAAGGGGGAGAAAATAATAAAGATCGGAGTGGAAATAAAGAGTACCTAGAAATGCAAAAAGAAAAAAAAATTGTTAAATGGAAAGCTGGTTTTTTTAAAAAAGTAAATAACAATATACCTTTAATCATACTCATCAAAAAGAGAACTCAATAAATAAAGTAAAAAACAGAATGTGAAATGTAACAACTTATATCAGAGATACAGAAAATTATTTTACAAATACCATGAAAAATCATATGCCAAAAACTTGGAAAATTTAGAACAAATGGATTAATTTATAGATAGATATTATTATTAAAGGCTCAGTCTAGAAGAAAAAACTGAACAGACCAATTATGACAAATAAATTTAAACCAGAAATCAAAAAGCTTCCAATTATATACAAAGATATGTGTACCCCTATGTTCATCACACTATTAGTCATAGTGGCCAAGACATGGAAACATCCCAAGTGCCGTTGGATAGATTATGAAATAAAAAAAGATGTAGTACATGTATATAGTGGAATATTACTTATAAATAAGAAAAGATGAAATACTACTATTTGTGACAACATGAAAGGACCTCAAAGTATGCTGAATAACTCATTCAGAAAAAAAATGGAAAACTATATTTCACTTATATGTGGGATATAAAATGAACAAGAAAAACAGACAGCATGGACACTGACAAAAGTTTAGTGGTCCCCAGAGAAAAGCAGGGAGGAAAGAGGAGAAGAGGAATAAGGGGTCAAATATATGATGACAAAAGATGGTTTGACTTTGGGTGGTGAACACACAGTGCAATATACATATGAAATATTATTGAATTGTACACTTCAAACCTACGTAATTTTGTTAAGCAATGCCACCCCAATAAATTTAATTAAAAATAAAAAACGTGGGCAGGAATATACGGCATAGATGATAGAGGCTATGTTCATTCCTCTGGTGACAAATAAAAGTTGTAATGGAAACAAAGAACAAGTAGTAAGCAAACTCACCTGGGATCTAAATGCACAAGTCATAAAACTAGGCGGAGAACTAAGGTACCACCGTGCAGTGAAAGAAGGTAGGACAAGGTGAAAACGCATGGCTGCCTGATCCCCAGTGGCTGTGTGGGACAGAAGCTCCAGCAGTTGCAGATACCTCTTAAAGGGGCAATGAGCAAACTTTTCTGGTGTCGGATCTCCTTTCTCTGAAAACCAGCACTGGTTTGGTTGCATGGAGGGCACCAGGGACTTAAAGGGGGACACTGAGTTGTTGGACCAAGGGCCAGAAGCTAGGTTCTCTTTCAGACAGAAATCCCAGTAGCATCACTGTTCCTCTGTTGAGCTCTCCCCCTTCTCAGTGTGCAGACGCAGCACCACTGTATCTGAGAAGTCATCAAACTGGATAACAGAAGTTGCTCTGTCCAGAGTGTTCCCTGTAACTCTGCCTCCCCCAACTGGTGGCCCCACCCAAGCCTCATTCAGCACATCCAGGTGTGTCCTTGGTGAGTCAGGTGCTCCTTGCTGAGCAGAGCCAAGGTACAGTGGAGGCAGCTCGCCTGTTTCTGGTTTGTTTTCTTGAGGCAACTATCAGCACGGTGTCCCTGAATTGCTTGTTTAATCTTAATGGTGGTCCTGGAGGGGCACAGGCTTGGGCTAAATTTGGCCTGCAGCTGAACCCCTCTCAGTACTGTGCCTCTGGACACCTACTACACAAAGCCATGCTGATAAGAGCAAGAGACTTTGGAGCTTTGGAAAGACATCCAAAATGGGAATACTAAGAAGCAGAACCATAGGAGAGAACAGAACAGAGAAACAGGAATAATGGAGACAAGAAAACTAACAGAGGCAGAGATTCAAACACTGGTTATAAAGATGCTCAAGGAACTTACTGGAAGAGTAGATGAACTCAGTGAGAACTTTACAAATAATTTTTAAAAATAATAAAAATGTAAATGGAAGTTGTAGAAGGGAACCAGTCAGAAAAGAAGAACATTATCTGAGATGAAGAGCAGATTAGATGGAAAAAAAAAACCAAAGTGGATAAAGAAGAGGATCAAACCATCAATATAGAGGATGGGGAAATGAAAGACATACAATCAAAATAGCAAGAAAAAAAGAAGCCAACTTTATAATACTAATAATGTAGGAAGCCTATGGGATACTATTAAATGAAAATATGGTTCTGTCATAGAGTTATCTGAAGGAAAAGAAGACATTGAAGAGCTCTTTAGAAATAATGATAGGAAACTTCCTTCACCGGGTGAAAACCCCAGGAAGTAAAGAGAATCTAAAGAAAGAGGAACCCAAAGAGGCCCACACCAAAACACATCATAATCAAAATGCCAAAGGTTAAATACAAAGAGACACTCTTAAAAGTAGCAAGAGTACAGCAGTTAGTTACCTATAAGGAAGCAACTATAAGAATGGCAGAAAAGAAAAAGACAGTAAACAATAATGTGAAGAGACATTTCAGGCCTGCTAAAGGCAGAACCAGGCCTTAGTCTTAATTTTTTTTCTACTGATTATTCATTTTCTGTTTCTAATTTATTTCTTTTCTAATCTTTTGCTTTACTTTTCTGCTTATCTTATATTTTGTTCCTATTTTTTTTTTTAATTTCTTTCAATGACAATTAGATGATGAGAGTTTATTTCAGCTTTTTGAGGTAGGCATTTACAGCTATAAAAATTCACTTTTTAACTGCTTTTACTTCCTTTTACAAATTCTGGAGGTTTGTGTTTTTACTTTCCACTGTCTCAAGGTAGTTTTTGATTTCCTATTGAATTTTCCACTTGGATTCACTTGTTAAGAAGTGTGTGGTTTAATCTCTATACATTTGCTTTTCCCAGTTTTGTTTTTTGTCTGTAGTTAATTTCTATTTTTGTGACATTGAAATATGTCATGAAAACATACTTGATAAAATTTAAATCTTCTAGAAATTATTGAAGCTTGTGTGTAACGTAGTATCTTATCTGTCCTGGAAAATGGTCTACGTGTACTTGAAAAAAAATGTGTCCCCTGCAGAATTCTGTAGATATCTATCTAAAGTTGTATTTAATATTGTTATTTCATTAATAATTTTGTGTATGGATGATTATTCATTGATGTAGGTGGAGCACTCATTTAGAACTATGGATTAGATATTTTTGCCAGTCACCTGATTCTCCCTTAAAGTGTATTGTAACCTTCTGTGTTCTTACTTTCAAATTCCACAGGGCTGAAACCTACCCTGACATAGCCCATCTTCTAACATGAACCTTCAATAAATCTTATGTTGATTTAAAACATCCCCTACTGTAATAGTATTACTCTTATGTTCTGCTTTTGTGATCATTAACTTGGGTTATGTTCATTAATTTGCAATATGTCCATTAACTTGAGTGTTACTACATTGAGTGCATACATATTTATGGTTTCTTATATCTTTTTTGAAATTGAGTTCCTTTAAAATTATGAAATGTCCATTGTCTCTTTTTACATATTTGTTTTGTGGTGACATCAACCTGAGAATTCCTACCTCAGATTCTTTTAATTTCTATTTACCTGGAATATCTTTCTCCTTTTCATTGTCAGTTTGTGTGTGTATTTTGATCTGCATCGACTTTCTTTTGGCAACACACTGATGGATCACTTTTCTAAAGCTTCATTTTGCCACACTATGTCTTTTGATTGGAACATCGATCCCATTTACCTTTAGGTTAATTATGGATACGTATGTGCTTTTTGCCATTTAGTTAATTGTTTTGTATCATTTTTGTTGTTATTCAGTATCCTTTCTCTGTTTCCTTTTGACTTGTTGATTTTCTTTAATATTTGAATCGAGTCTATCTCTTTTTTGAGTACTTTTGCATAGTTTTGGTTCACAATTACCATGAGATTCACACATTAATATCTATCACTGTCTATTTTAGGCTGATAGCCTTTAAGTTCAAATACATTAAATTCTAAAAGCAATATGTTCTTACTCCCTTCTCCTCTTTATCTTTTGATAATAAGTTTTAGATCTTTTTGTTCTGGGAGTAATTGTTTCTGGTAAGTATAGTTGAATTTGCTACTATTGTCCAAGTAGACAACTAATTATGATTATTATATATCTGCTTTTATCATCAGAATAGTTTATCCTGAACTGAATTTTTTAAAAATTTATTGTTATGGCCTTTTCTGTACAAAGAACACTGTAGGTGACAGTTCTGTAAGTGCACATATTAACAAGTGGAGCATCCTAGAGTTTGATAAATGCCTGGACATTCCCATTTGGATAATCACAGAAAGAGCCACCTGGAAATTAATCTACATACAGACTTGCCTAGTGTGAATTTTTTGTTAGCTGACCCATGACCATTCACAGACTTACAGTTCTTTCCTTTCTCTCAACCTCTGGCTGATGTAAGTTAATTTAGACCAACTCAAAAAGGGTTTTGGATATTTCTGCTTTTTCATCAAGATCTTGCAGTTAAAGCACCATTGATTAAAAAAAACCCTGCATTGTTTTAATGATGCTCAAATGGCTTTTTTATGCTCAGATGGTTTCTCACTAGCTTTGTTTCTTATTGCTAGTAAAGCCCTATTTCTAGCAGATTAGATGACACAGAAGAGGTATGTTCAAGGACTGTGTCACGTGAGAGGGTGTATTTGGACAATTTGGGGCAAAAAGAGTTTGGTGTTGATCATCAGTAAACTACTGATGATTTTTAATATTTTTGAAGAATCATTTCTCTTGCAAAGATGTAGGTGGCTAGTTCAGTCTGTAAAGTAAACATAGGTTAGCTGAAGCTTTGTTCATGAACTTAACTGGGAAAAGCCACATATGACAAATATAGTTTATAACATCAAAAAACAAGTAGAATTATTAAACCAACGTGAATTAATTTTTTTTCCAAACAATAAATCTATCTCTGTTGCCACCCGATGAAAGGGTCAATAGACAGAATAAGTCCAAAGTGTCAAGTGGCTTCCTTTCTGATAACTTCTAAATGAATTTATACTTCATGAGACACAAATGTTTATACATAGAAAACCATATTTATTAAGTACTGTGCATACACCTCCTTGTTGTGCAAACAGATAGCCTGCAGCAATTTGGTTCTCTCTTAAGACCTTGGCTAACGCAACTACAGCCATTTGTGGTGCTTCAGTAAGGGTGACAACATCACTAGCAATGTCACCTAAGGCAATGAGATTCCTAATTTCTTATTCATAAGTGGGTCATACAAACACAATAGTGAATGATTGAGGGTTCTGATTCTTAATGAAAGTAAAATATGGAATAGAACTAAAATTAGAACACAGTTTACTAGTGAGTTACTATGACTATGGTGGTATGGGACTTAGGGTGGCACATTCAACATCTTGTTAGACGGTCAGCAGTTGCAATTGCCTGTGAAGTTCTGATGAAGAAATTAGCTGTCCATGCCTGAGTAAAGCTAACCATTACAACCACATGATACATATAAATTGCCTTCATAATAACAACGATGACTTAAAATAAGCAATCAAAACATAAGGAGTTGACAGACTTGGAAAACGGTGTCTCTAGAATTGTCAGAATTTTTAAGAATGAGATTTCTATGACAAGCATAAAATAAACAGGAGAATTATGCTTAATAAAGGTCCAAATATAAAGTTTATACATGCCCAGGTCAAACTCTTGGGTGGGAGCAGTTTTTTAAAAGGTATCAGTAGCTTCCCCTCATGGTCAGACACACTTGATGTGAGAGGTTGGTGGGCTGTGATTAGCCTTTTTTAAGTAGAAAATCTACATCCAAGACTTGATTCCCTTGATCTTGGCTGCAGAGAAATTCACAAAAATAGAACCTGGAATTGAACCTCACTGGTGCTGCACATAATAATGAGGTGAGTAAAATTTTCACTTCATTCAAAACACAAATGTTTAAGAATGTTCCTTCTATGTCTTCACAGTCTAATTGTTCACTATACTATTCAAAACCAAAATACCCTTTCTGATTTTGTGTGTGTACCCTCCATGCAAAGTCATGTTGATATGGAAACCGACAAAAGGGAAGTCATAGTTTAGATAACCCAGAATTGGCAGATTGTCAAAGTTTACTCTAAATCTTTCCTTTTTTTTTGAAAACTTTTTAAAAATCCAATGGTCAATTGATAGACGCTTGGTTTGCATACATATCTAGGCTATTATAAGTAATGTGACAATAAATATAGTAGTGCATATATTTTTTTTTTGGAATGAGTGTTTTAGATTTCTTCAAACAACAGTGATAACATTTCTAGGTCACTGAGTAGTTCTACTTTAAAGAAAATTATTTTTAACTAGTGTTGGTATTTAATGTCTCCATGCCTGTTTTGTAACTGCCACCTAGCATTTAATCTCATCACGATTTTTTACCCAGTCTCTCCACGCACCTCCCGTCTGGCAGTCATTAGTTGTTCTCTGGACGTGGGAGTCTATTTTCATTTTGTTTGTTTAAATTCAAAAGGCATTTTTACTTTACAAATTTTGAGGAATGCCCATACTGGTTTTTTTTCACAGAGCTTCACCAATTTGCAGCCCCACCAACTGCACACAAGAGATTCCTTTCTCTGCATCCTCCCCAATGCTTGTTTGGTGTAGATTTATTGACGACAGTCATTTTGACAGATGTGAGGTGATATCTCATTGTGTTTCAATTTACGTGTCCCTGTTGATTAGTGATGTTGAGCATCTTTTCACATGTGTATTGGTCATCTGTACATCCTACTCAAGAACTGAAAATTCTGACTCACTTCCTGTTTTTAAATTAAATTGTTTTAAATGTTAAATTATATGAGTTTTAAAAATATTTTGAATATTAACCCTTGATTGGATATATCACTTGCAAATGTTTTCTTCCACTCAGTAGGTTGCCTTTTTGTTTTGTTGATTTTGTTGTTTTGCAAACTTTTTAATATATTAATAATTTAATATAGCATCATGTTTTTCTTTAGTTTTCTAGTCTGAGAATATATATATTGGAAAAAAATGCTAAGAACAAAGTCAAAAAGTTTTCCATCTATATCTTCTTCTAGGGGTTTTAAAATTTGTGTCTTAGATGTGTTCTAAATCTGTTTTGAGTTTATTTTTCTAATTGGTGTAATAAAATTGTCTGTTTTCAGTATTTTGCATGTATCTGCCAACTTTTTCCAACGCCACTTATTGAAAAACCTACCTTTACTTCATTGAATATTTTGCAGATGATACAACCACATAGGTGTTGTTTTGTGGTTTTATATTAATTTCAGACTTATTTGTTTTGATATTGAAATAAATTTGTTTTAATACTATAATAAATGCCATTGGTATCTTGGTGGGTATTGAATTGAATTTAGTAACTGTTTTATGTAGTATGAACTGTTTGACGGTGTTGAATATTTCTATTCATGAGAATGCTATATGTTTTATCTGACAGCTTTCTTGTGGGTATCTACTTGTCTTTTTTATTTTCTTGCTGCTTTTAAGATTCTCTCTTGTTTTTTAAACTGTGCATTTTAATTAGGATATGTCTTGGTGTGGACCTCTTTGAGTTCATCTTGTTTGGAACGGTGTCCTGAGCTTGTATGACTTTTCATTTTTTCCAGGTTAGGAAAGTTTACAGAGGATTATTTCTTCAAACAGCCTTTTCATTTCTTGTTTCCTTTTTTGTGTGTGTGATTACACCTATTATGCAAATGTCATGATACTTGATGTTATTTCATAGGCTTCTTAAGCTATCATCATTTAAATTATTTTTCTTGTTGCTGTTCTGAGTAGGTGTTTCTGCTCCCTTTACTGTCAAATCACTGATTCAATCTTCTGCTTCATTTTAATGCAGTTGATACTTTTTGATATATTCTTTATTATCACGTTTTTCATTTCTGAAAGATTATTTTATAAATATAATTTCTACCTCTCTCTCTCTCTCTCTCTCTCTCTCTCTCTCTCTCTCTCTCTCTTTATTTGTACAATCTCTTGTTGAAGTTCTCACTCAGTTTATTTACTCTTCCCAGCTAAGGGTTGCCTTGACTCAATGAACCCTCCCAAAAATGAGGAAGTGCAAACTGTTCGGGGAACAATGAGGTCTTTCTCTCGGACAAGGAAGTACACTCATACCTTGAACAGACAGAAAGGCAAAAGCTCATAATAGAATGTAGTTCGGGTAACTGTGCCAAGGATGATCTTATCCTAGCCAGCAACTGTATGCTCTTGTATAAAAGTAGCTTGCAAAAATAAAACTGCACCATTGCTCCATAATCAGTGGATGGTGGTCCTCCTGATTCCACCTTTGTCTCTCTCTTTCTTTTTGGCATCTCCCACTGTTCCCACTCAGGTATCAAGCAGACTGCACTGGGTGCGGCAGATGGCACCTGGACAGGAATCTGACTAGAAAAAGATGCAAAACCGATATGTGAGAGGACTCCCTCAAGTAAGTGTACACATAGGACAGAAGGAGAGTTAAGAGGCTAGTCTATGAATTTATGAAAGGTGCACCAGAAAAAAAATGGACAACTAGTATAGTCGGGAGTAAAACATGGGACAACAGGGTGTAAAAACAGCAATATTTTTGTACAAATGCTTAAAGCAATGCTTAAGGCTTGAGGATATGGTGTGCATACTCACCAGATTTAGCAATTTTTATATTTTGTTCAAGAGACTTGTCCTTGGTTTTCAGCAGAAAGTACGGTAAATTTAGAGACGGGAGCAAGTGGGGGTGTGCTTGCATGACCACTTTTCAGCTGAGGGGCCAAAGAACTTTTCTCTGCCTACCTTTGCTTTGTGGGAGCTAGTGAGGGACCTATTAGATCCTACCCTTTTGGACAGTGATCTTACTGCTGCTTCCGATCTGGCACAGATGTTAAAAAGTACAGTAGAGTAGTACGAAACATTGAAGTCAGGGATGGCGTATACTACTCCTAGTTTGAAGAAAGCTCTTCCTACAGAATATGAGCAGTAATTAGAAAGAGGGGCCAGATGTGTCGTCAGTCAGAATCTTTGAGTGAGGAGTCAAAATGAAGGGGAGAATTCCTCAACAGGATTAGTTGTCATGCTAGTTAAACTTTCGTGTGGCACTCCTCCCGCTAATTTACTTCAACCACCTACTTTGGATCTAAGAATCACCATTCTAGAATGTCCCATTCCCCAGTGCAAAAAGAAATTCAGAAAGCTGAAAAAAGATGAGAAGATATGATAAATTTTCATGCTTTTCCCATTAAAGAAAGACTTAACAATCAGAGGCAGATTGTCTGAGAGCAGTCAGCTGTTCCTTTTAAGATACTGAAAGATTTAAACAGGCCTGTGCAACCCATGGTCCTACTGTTCTCTTTACTTTGACAGTGCTTAAAGGATTGCAATATGAAACCTTGCCTCTCTATGACTGGAAAACAATAGCTATAGCTTGTTTTGGGGAGGAGATTGCTTATTCTGGAAAAGTGAATGGTATGATGTTACTGAGCAGCAAGCAAGGCATAATACAGCTTATAATGTTTCTATTACAATAGAAATGTTAACTGGAAAGGGACAGCATCTAGATCTGGTGCAACAAATAATATTTCAGCCACACACATATCAACAAATTAACTTTTGTGCTGTGAAGTCTTGGTGTAGTTTGCCTACATCAGGAGCCAAATCTGAGAAACTCAGTGGAGTGTGACAGGGTCTAGATGAGTTATACCAGGACTTTGTTTCCAGTCTTTTACAGACAAAGTCTAGAATGGAGTCTAATGCTGAGACAGAAGACATAATAATAAAACAGCTTGCTTATGAGAATGCCAATAAGCCCACCCCAACAACAATTATACCCCGTAGGAAGACAGGTATGCTATCTGATTTTATTAGAATATGTGCTGATATTGAGCTGCCTTGTGTATAAGGAGCTACATTAGCTGTTGCATTAACTCAATCCTTGGGCAAATTAAAGGGCCCACAGGTCAAGGAACTTGTTTTCACTGTGGCGGAACTGAACATTTTGCCAGAGGGTATCCTACAAAAAGGCTGACTGAGGGGAAAGGAGGTCATCTCACCCATTGGGGTAGTGAGATGATCAAACCTAGGGCACCTGGAGTTTGTCCTAGATGTCAATGAAGAAAGCATTGGGCTAATGAATATAAGGAAACAGGCCATGAGGTTGGGCCAGCCCTGTCAAACCATGAGGGCTCTTAACTACCAACTATAGGTGGTCTTTCCCTCCAGTGTGGAGTGGCTGCCCCGGAGAGGGCTCCCATCTACAATCCTTTCTCCAGGGTGCCAGATAAGCCCACTGTTGAACAACTGTGCCATGCTATGCAGGACTGGACCTCAGTTCCATGACCAGATACATATTAACTCCTGAAATGAGACCTAAAGCCATCCTTGCAGGAAACTGGGGTCCTATTCCTCCTGGAAGAGTAAGTCTGATATTAGCTAGAAGCAGCATGACTAAAAAAGGATTCCAAGTATTTCCAGGAGTCATACATGAAGATTACACAGCAGAGATTAAGGTGATGGCTCAAACAACAAGAATTATTCAAATATTGCCTACTGGTAGAATTGCTCAATTAGTGCTTATTCCCCATGTAAAGACAGGGAAAGTGCTGACCTCCAAGAAAGATGAGATTTTGGATTTGTGTTTTTGGATATTGACTTTATTGATAGAAGGGAAAATGTTTTCAGGCATTTTGGATACTGGAGCTGATGTGCTGGTTATTGCTGATAAACACTGGTTTTCTAATTGGCTTACTGCTCCAGCTTTAACTAAGCTACAAAGCATAGGACAGGCTCAACGACCTTTACAAAGCTCAAAAATATTACAATAGACAGATCCTGATAGTCAGCAAGGCTCTTTCCATCCTTATGTTCTTCCTGGTTTGCCTGTTAATTTGTAGGAAAAAGATGTTTTATCATAAATAAAAATTGCAATTTTTAGTTCAAATGCTCAGGTTTCCAATATGATGTTTAGACAAGGATATGTCTTGCTTAGTGAACAAGAGAAGGAATAGCATGGCCATATACAGCCAATACAAGGCCAATCTAAAATCATCACTCTGGGCTCAGATATCAAAATTTTTGTAATTGGGGAATTGGTAGCTACTTCTACCTCTGGTGAGATTTCTGCTGGACAAAAGTTTTTGGAAGTCTGATAATCTCATTTGGGTAGACCAATGGCCTCAAACTCAAGAGAAGTTTTCTGCAGCTTGGCAACTAATAAATAAACAGCTTAAGGCAGGTCATATTGAGCCTTTCATTAGTTCTGGGAGTACTTCAATTTTTGTGATACAGAAGAAATCAGGCCAATGGCGATTACTGTAGGACTTAAAAACAGTCAATTTAACCATGGAAATTTCTGGTGCCACTCAACCTAGCCTTTCTACTCCTACCATGATTTCTTGGAATGTTCTACTTATGATTATAAATTTGTTTCTTTACCATACCTTTGGATTCAGAAGATAAGAAATGTTTGCATTTAGCCTCCCTTCAATTAATTTTAAAGAACCTATAAACATGTACCAATGGAGTGTTTTTCCTCAGAGTATGGCTAACAGTCACACATTATGTCAGAATTTTGTTGCCTAAGTAGTATTGCCAGTTAAAGTTTTCAGATTCCTATATCATTCATTATATGGATGATATCTTGCTTGCGCATGCAGAGAAGGGAGTATTACAGCAGGCATATGGTGAATTAAAAATATCCATACAAAATTATGGTCTTTGTATTGCACCAGAGAAAGTGCAGAGGTCTGTCTGTACCATTTTTATATTTAGGGAGTATAATTTTATAGCATACAGTTAAACTTCACAAAAGGTTCAAATTCAATTTGACTCATTAAAGATAATTAATGACTTTCAAATATTGCTTGGAGACATTAATTGGCTTAGACCACAGTTAGAATTACCACAGGACAACTAAAGCCTTTATTTGATATCTTGAGAGGAGATTTACAAATAAGTGAGGACATACAAAATACAGGCCTACTGCCTAGACCCTCCTCTGCCTTTGTTTTAGTAATTTGCCCAACTAAATTTTTTCCAAATGGAATTATGTGGCAGAAACCAGGGCCAATAGAGTGGTTACATTTACATAATTCTGCTTCAAAAGTTCTTAACCCATATTATGATCTAGTTGCTGTCATTATAGATAAGAGTTGAGTCAGATGTGGTAGCTTTGGGGAAGAGGTACTAATGCTATAATTATTCCTTATAATTAGAAGCAGCAAGCATGGTTGAATCAATATGCTGATTTCTGGTCATTATCTTTAGCTCAATGTAATGCAACCATTGATTGTCATTTCACACCTGATAAGCTAATACAGTTTTTAATACAAATACTTGTTATTTTTCCAAAGGTGATTTTTCAGGTGCCTATCCCTAAAGCTTTTACTGTCTTTATGGATGGTTCCAATAATGGTGTTGCCACAGTACTTACTTCTACTCAGACTTATTCAAAACAAACTAACATGACTGTGGCTCAAAGAACTGAGTTATTGGCTTTAGTCTGAACTTTAGAGCTGATTCCACAACAATTTGTAATATTTATTCAGACAGTGCTTATGTATACACTGCATGACAGGTTATTAAAACTGCTTTTATTGAACACACAGCAGATGAAAGCCTTTTTCATTTATTTATCCAGCTTCAAAAACTTATTCAAGCCAGGAATGACTTATGCTTCATTGGACATATACAAGCACACTCACAGCTTCCCGCACCATAGCAGAAGGAAATGAACATACTGATCATGCTACCCAAGCTGATAAAGCTATTACCATTAATCTTTGTTAACTTCAGCACTCTCTACCCGTACGCAGCTGGCTACATAGAGTAATCAACTACACCATTAGAACGCATCTTCCCTGAGAAAGAGATTTGGATTGAATCATGAAAATGCTCATCAAATTGTTAAGTAATGTTAGTATCAAATCCATCTGCCTGTTTCTCATTGTGGAATTAATCTGAAAGAAGTGTTACCTAATCATATCTGGCAGATGGACGTTACTCGTGTTGGGTTTTTCCAAAAAGCTTTATTTGTATATACCATGGTAGACACCAGTTATGGCTTTAACATCTCATCGCTCATTCATGTGAAAGTCCTGAACGTGTCGTTAGTTATTATTTGCAAACTTTTGCAGTCCTTGGGCTTTCCCGGCAAATCAAGACTGACAAGAGGCCTGGAGATACTAGCAAAACATTTTAACAATTTTGTAAAATGTTTCAGTCTGTACATGTAACAGGAATTCCCTATAATCTTCAAGGGCAAGGGCAAGGCATTGTAGAATACACTCACCATACCCAAAAACAGAATATCTTAAGCCATAAACTTTTACTTAAATTTTTAAAACACAGATAATATCAGTCAAACAGCTACAGAATGGTTGTGAACTCCACAAACAGTAGTTCATTAGAAGAATCCATTAACTAATGAATGGCATAGCACAGAGCCTGAATTAGTATGGGGACAAGGGCATATTTTTGTTTTTCCTGCAGGTGCCCATGGACTTTATTGGCTGCCTAAGAGGCTTGTCAGGCATTGTGAAGATGGTGGATGAATCAGACCTGGAGAAGCTCATCCCTCCTCTGAAGCATCTGAAGATCGCTCTGGTAGTTGTTCCATGATCCATGTGAACTCAGAGAGCACATCCTCCTTCATGCAGAGATATTAAACATTTGACATCGGAAGGTCAAGACGTGGTTTGGTGTCAAGGTTTGCCTGTCACTCCTAATTGATTGTTTGTGGCCATGTTAGCTCTAATCATTGTGCAAGTTAAGTGTAGTTAAAAGAGAAAATTATTAAATTTATTCTCTTAATCCTCCTGTATTGCATCCAATTACACTTATATGGGAAGATGTTAATGTACCTGTGTTTGTTAATGATACATGAGTTTTAGGAGACCATCTGATGATCATGTGAAGCCACAATGGGTAAATTTTAATTATTCAGGGGTGTCATCAGTTTTGCGCTGGAACTCATGCTGGGGTTATTGGATGCTTAAAAATAGAATCCTGTTTGAAGCCTGCTGTAGGACATGTTTAAATATTTGGAGCAACGATCTATTCTTGGACTTTTCAGTACTACAATGGTAGTGCCAACAACACACCCTCCTGTATTGATGTAGTCTGAATACTGCATCAGTGTAACTGAAAGGATGGGTTAATTGGCTAGAATGTGGTCATCTTTTGCCTTTGGAACATGAGAAAACTGGATGGTTGCAGAAAGTGTATGACCGGTCTCACTGCCTTGTTGCTCATAAAGACTTGATGACCTGCAGCATACATAGCTTTTTTGATGACCACCCCAAAAGAACATATTTAAAAGGTCTTGTGGTGAGCTTCTGCAGCTTTAGACTTTGTTATTCTGTCTGATTCATCTATTGAAGATTTAAATATTAAGCATACCAATGGGGTTCAGGCCTACATTGCAGGCCCGCCCCCATGTTTTTCTTATTGGACATTTGTAAATATTGCTTCAAATGAAATTTTTAATGTATCTTGTACCAATTGTAATTCAACTAATTTGTAGGTCCCCATAATAAGGGGTCAAATCTATTGGTTTTAAATCAACCAAGTTTTATTATGTTATCAACTAAATTAAAATAACATTGGTATGATGATAGTGTGGTACAAACTCTGTTAGAAATAAAATCTGAGTTGAGTAGAGATAAGAGAATTATAGGACTTATTATTTCAGGACTAGTAGCTCTTGTGTCCTTAATAGCTACTGTAGTAACTGCAGCAGTGGCCTTAACAAAAATCATACAAAATACTAAATTTGTTAATGAATTGGTTCAAAATACTTCTATGGTTATGAAGAAACAGAAGACATTGATTTAAAATTAGAAGGTAAGCAGAATGCTTTAGAATCAATTGTAGTGTAGATAGGAAATGAAATAGAAGCTCTTGAAAAAAGAACAAGTTTGAGCTGTCATGCTACTTATAAAAGGGTATGTGTAACTAATGTAGTCTATCAGCGGTCTAGGTGGCTACAATTGCATTTACAGGGAATTTGGCATCAGAAATTTTTAGTTTAGATTTGCATAAATTGCATCAGGAGCTTTTGGATATATAGAATGCAAAAGATGCTATTATCAATCCAAAAGTTTTAGCTAAAGATTTATTAGATAGTTTATAAGGGTTTAATTCTCTGAATATGCTTACACATATAGTTTGGATTTTAGCTGGAATTGTATGCTTACTTGTTGTATTCTTTTGTGCTTTTTCAGGTGGCTGCCAAATCCTTCAACAAAAATAGCACAGCCTCATATTACATTGAATGCTCTGCAGCATAAAAATAAAAAAATAAATAAAAATAAAAAATAAAAAAGAGAAGGAGGTGTGGAGAGCGGACGGTAAGCTGACAAGGTTATTGCAATCTGTGAGGCCAGCTAAGGTTTGCCTTGCCTCAATGAACCCTCCCAAAAATGAGGAAGTGCAAACTGTTCAGGAAGCAATGAGGTGTTTCTCTGCGACAGGAAAGTACACTCATACCTTGAGCAGATGGGACAGCAAAAGCTCATAATAGAATATGGGTTGGGTGACTGTGCCAAGGATGATCTTACCCTAGCCAGCAATCGTATGCTCTTGTATAGAAGCAGCTTACAAAAATAAAACCATGCCATTGCCCCACCATCAGTGGAGAGTGATCCTCCTAATTCCATTTTTGTTTTTCTCTCACTCCTGCTCTCTCTCTCTCTCTCTTTTTTAAATCTCCCACTATTTCCACTCAGATATCAAGCAGTCTACACTGGTTGTGGAATCCATTGAGCATTCTTATAATGAGTGTTTTAAATTCTGAATCTGTTAGAAAGCTTACCTCCATTTTTGAAAGCATTTTTTGTAATGATGTTTCTTCTTAAAAATCTGAGGCATGTTGATTTAACACGAGACATGTTAAAGCTCATTTGGCAGCTTTTCTGTATTTGTTTCTATATATTAGGTAGATCTGCCACCTTTCCACTTTTGGAAGGATGGCCTTGTGTAGTAAGGGCACTGTTGAGCCCACTGATTTAGTCTCCCTGATCACCTGAGCCAGGTGCTCCAGGAGTATCTATTGTGAGAGTTCTGTGCATCCTCATGTTGTAATCTGCTTTTGGATCCTCAGGTTACTGACTCTGAGGACTGGTCAGACCACAGCATACAAGCTGCTATATGAGGGCTGATATTTTCTTTGTCATCACCATAGTAGGGCTCTGGTTATAATTTAATTATAGCATTTACAATAGCCAAGCTATGGAAGCAATCCAAGTTGCTCAGCAGTAGACTACTGGATAAAGATAATATGGTATGTATATACAATGAACTTCAACTCTGCCATAAGATAAAATGAAATATTTATTACAACATGGATGAACCTAAAGGATATACTGTTAAGTGAAATAAGTCTCAAAGAAAAAAGCATGTATCTTACGATTTTACTTATAGGTGAAATCTAAAACAAGCAAACAAACAAACAAGCAAACAAATTGGAAAACAAAACAAAGCCAAAAGTTAACTCAGAAATATGGAGAATATTTTGATAGGTGTCAGATGATAGGGGAGTTGGGAGGATGAATGAAAAAGGAAAAGGAATTAAGATGGCAAGCTGATAATCAATTTTTATAATAAAAATGACAACCATAATATGGGAATTGCTTTAGCAGAGAGACACAGCCTAAAATCAGAGGAGAATGTGAAGAACCCTATAATGTGCAACACTTGGAACCAAAATTGAGGGCTCTCTCAATGTGTGTTTGCGAATTTACACAGCACATGAATAAAAATTATATATTAAATTAAAATTTTAAAATTCACCCCAAACCCACAAAAACAGATAGAGTTGAATTCCATGTTTATCTACATACAATAAAATATTTCACTACTCAACAGCGTAACCTTGTGTCTGTCATTCTATAACTGAATTGCTGTTATAGATGTAACAAATATTAAAGAAATATTTATAGTCAAAACCAAAACTATGTAAAAATGTCTATTAAATATAACATGTCACAATTTTATACAGGGACTTTTATTTCTGAGGGTAACTGAAATTTCCTGTTCATGTCACACGTCCAGTAATAAGCAGGCAGGATTTCATTGTGTTTTCTGGTGTTTTCTGCAAAAGGTAATGGTACATAGATATGATATATCTGAAATAAGTCTTTTGCTTTTAACTACAACATTAAAGAGACAAGTTTCTGGATCTAGAAAAAAATCTCATGATTGATATGGTTAGTTACCTACATAAATTCTCCAATGAAATTAACACCATAGCTACAATTATTTTGAAACTATACTATAAAGCAGAATTTATTATGAGGCAGTATTAGGAAAAAATGTGGTGCCCAGATGATTGTATGAGTACCTGTGTCTCCCAAATTGTGGGCCCACTCAAGCCATTTCCAGTGTCCTTTCCATAAAAATGGTCTTTTTTGACTCATGCTGGGGATTTTTAAAAAATCTTTCAAAGGTTTCAAAAGCCCAACAAGCAGCATCTCGCTTCATACTTCTATCAAGCCCAGCACTAGTGGCCATTGACCATTGTCTCCTGCTTTGCTTCCCAAGTCACTTCTATGCCCAGCAAAGTGGAAGTCATCTACAGATTGCTTAATGGCACTTGCCAGGTGGCTTTGGAAACTACACAGTCTGCAGTTGAACTTGACTTATGGTGTAATTCTTCTCAGGATGCTCTAAGGACAGAATGCCCAGCTGGAGTACCACAAGGACTGCATCCAACAACAACACACACAAGTAGCAGGCTGAGCATGCAGGAAATTTCTACTAAAGTGAATCCTACTCTGTATGATCAGCCTCTCACTGACCAGATCTCACAATCAGCCTATAAGTCAGTCCCTGTCATTTACATGAAAACAGTCACCAAAGCTCCAATACAATAGGAGGGCACACACCACCCATATGATAGACACTCCTGAAACACCTAGTTCAGTGATCAGAAAGACTGTGCCACTGGCCCTCACAGGATTTCTACTACACAGATTACGTTACTAAGACCAGAAGAGAGTGGCCCTACCTAATACGTAGAAACAAGTAAAGCAACCTATCAGAGGCAAAGTTCAAAACACTGATTATAAGGATGACCAATGTACTTGGGGAAAGAGTAGAATTCCCTGAGCACTTTACCACGTAGACAGAAAACATTAAAATAAAAGTAGAAAGCATTGAAAGGTCAAAAAGAAAAAATACAATAGCTGAAATTTAAAAATGCACTAGAGGAAATTAAAAGAACATAAGATAAAATAAAATAAAATAACATCAGGGATTTAGAAAAAGACATAACAGAAAACACCAATTCAGAACAGCAACAGAAAAAAACATTTTTTTAAAAAATGAGGATGTTTCAAGGGGCCTCTGGGAGAACATCAAACATACCAATATTTGCTTCACAGAAATACAAGAAGAGAGAGTGAAGAATTGAAAACCTATTAAGAAATAGGATGAGAAAAAATAGCATAGATGATAGAGGCTTTGTTCATTTCCTTTTCTGATCATGTCAAAGTTGGGATGGAAACAAAGAGCATATAGCAAGGAAAGTCACCTGGGATCTAGAGGAACAAGATCCCTAAAGCTAGAGAGAGAAACAAGAAATCACATTGTAGGAGAGGGTGAAGATGCGAGGCAGCTTGGTCCTAAGTGGCTAAAGTGGGATAGATGGTATGATGATTGGCACAGGCACGGGCTGGGGCTAAACTTGACCTACAGATAAACCTCTTTCAGGACTGTGCACATCACACCTACCACACAAAGCCACACTAATAGGATTAGAAAATTGGAGCTTGGTTTACTACATAGAAACAGATACAGCAAGCGTCCACTATGGGAAGACAAAGAAGTAGAACCCATATGAAAGAACAAAACAAATCTCCAGGAGAAATGGTGTCCAAGCAATCTAACAAACACAGAGGTCAAAACACTGGTTATAAAGATACTCAATGAACTTAGGGAAATGAAGACCTTTGACAAAGAGGTTAGAAATTATAAAATGAAACCAGTCAGAAATGAAGTATACATTATAAAATAATGATGGAAAACTTCCCTATCCTCGTACAAAAAATAAACATAGAACCTCACAAAGCTCAGAGAATCCCAAAGAAGATGAACCTAGAAAGGCTCACACCAAGACACATCATAATTAAAATGCTGAAGGTTAAATACAAAGACAGAGTCTTAAGAGCAGCTAAAGAAATGCAGCAAGAGAAAAGCAGTTAGTTACCTACAAGGGAGTACCTGTAAGATTGACACCTGATTTCTCAAAAGAAACTCTGCAGGATAGTAGGGCCTGGCTCAAAGTATTCAACATGCCAAAATCTAGAATCTACAACCAATAATTCTAGCAAAGCTAGAATTTAGAGTAAAAAACAAAAACAAAACAACAACAACAACAACAACAACAAAACATATAAAGAGATTCACAGACAAAAATAAGCTAAAGAAATTCATAGACACCATGCCAGTATTACAGAAAATGTTGGAGAGACACCTTTAAGAAAACACACACACACACACACACACACACACACACACACACACACACGTATCAAAAACATGAATAAGGAATGGTAATAACTACATTCCTATCAACAAATACCTCAAATGGAAAGGAATTAAGTTCTCCAACCAAAACATGCTCTCTATAAGAGACACTTCAGATTAAAAGACACACAGACTAAAAAGACAGAAATTGAAAAGTTATTGCCTTGATGGTCCTAGATGTTATTGTCTGAATGAAGTAAGTCAGACAGAGAAAGACAAATATCACATGCTTTTATATCCATGTGGAATCTAAAGTATGAAATAAGTACAACATCAAAAAAGTAAACAAATTCAGAGATAAAGAGAATATTTTTAGGGATGCTAGACCAGAGGAGGAATGGTGAAAATGAGAAAGTGATTAAGACGTACAAATTGATAGTTACAAAATAGTCATGGTGATGATATAAAGTGCAGAAAAAGGGAAATATTCAACGATGTTGTAATGGATATGTAAGGGAAGAGGAATGCTAGATTTCATAGGGTTTTTATTTTGTGAGTTATATAGTGATCCAATCACTAAGCTCTACAACTAAATTAATATATTTTGTATGCCAATTATAGTTGAAAAACTCATTGAATTATAAAATGTAAATATAAACAATTAATTGTCTGTTATATTTCAATAAAGCTAGAAGAAAAGTAATAATGACAAAAAAAGCTTTCCTAACTTGGACAAGAAAGTAGATACCCAAGGCCAGAAAGTGCAGAATCCCAAACAAGATGAACCCTATTGACCCCCATCAAGACACATCTTAATAAAAATGTTAAAATTAAAGATAAAAAAAAATCTCCAAAGTAGCAGGAGAAAGGCAATTAGTTACCTATGAGGAAGCTCCCATGAGACTGTAGCTGATTTTTTAACAGAAACTTTGCAGGTCAGAAGGGATTGGCAGGACATATACAAAGTTATGACTCTACCAGCAAAGCTATCATGTAGACCAAAAAAGTGCTTTCCAGACACACACAAAAGATAGCTAATGGAATTTATCAAGGCAAAACCAGTGTTACAAGAACTGTTAGAAGAAGAAAATGGCAAAAAAAAAAAAATACGAATAACAACATATCAATAGCTATATATGTATCACCAATTACTTCAAATGAGAAAACATTAAATACTCCAAACAAAGGATAGAGTGAATCCACAGATAAGAAAACAAATTCTCACATACACCGCCTATATGAGACTCACTTCAGGTCAAAAGACAACCACAGACTGAAAGCAATAACACAGAAAAAGACATTCTAAATAAAATTTAAAACAAAGACCATAAGAAGAAAAAAGTAAGACTCAGTTACCTCACTTCTGGGTATTTATCTGAAGAAACCCAAACACTACTTTGAGGAACCATGTGCATTCATGTTTACTGTAGCTTTATTCATAGTAGCCAATATAGAGGTAACCTGGGTGTCCAGCAATGAATAAACAGATAATAAAGAGATGGTAAATATATACAATGGAGTATTACTCAGCCATAATACAATAAGAGAATGAACTTTAACCATCTGCAATGACATGGATGAACATAGAGGGTACTGTGTTAAGTGGAGTAAGCCAGAGAAAGACAAATGCCACATGATTTCACATATACATGGAGTACAAAGAGCAAAACAAAATAGAGACAAACTTATATATACAGAGAGCATGCTGATAGTTGCTAGATGGAAGTGGGATTGGGGGACTTGGTGAATACAGTGAAAAGCTTACGACATACAAATTGGTAGTTACAAAATAGTAATGGGTGTAGAGTACAGCATTAGGATTATAGTTAATAATACTCTAATAGCTATATGGTATAATATGGATACTAGATTTACTGGAGGGATCACTTTATAAGTTATATAAATGTCTAATCACTATATTGTTTATGTAAAATTAATGTAATGTTGTATGTCAACTCTATTTTTTTAAAAAATATATATATTTCTAAAAAACTAGGAGAAATATCTTTGCAGCAGATTTCCTTATGTAGGAACTGTGTCTAAGGAAGACAAAGGGCTTCCACAGACCAGGTGCTGCTTTGAAGGCCCCCACAGAGACATTCTCAGTCACAAACTCACTCATTCTGAGCTCTAGCAAAAAAGCAACAGCTCAAAAAGTGCTAGTAAATCATAGGGAGAAACTAAATTACAGGAAGAAAATTTAGAGTTAGGACTAGAGGGTCAGGGCTCAAAATGACATCTCTGGGGATGGAGAACTGACAGGTGCCATAGCTCCTTTGTGGTGTTCTGCTTTCAACCAGCTGGCTTGGTACAGACAGAAGCCAAACCAGCACTCTCCATTACCCTAGCAACACTGTTGGCTCTGCACTAGTGGTTCCCTGGAGTCTGCCCAACCCAGCTCTTTCAGAAGCCCTTCCACAAAGGAGGTCTGCCTCAGCTCCTGCTGTGGACTTTCCCCAAGTCTCTTAAAGGATCTATGAACCTTAACAAGCAGAGCTGACCTCAGTGTGTGTTAGATCAGCTCTACCTTATAGTCTTTTGTAAAAGCTCAGCCCAGGGGTGATCAACTTGAATTGTAGTGTATAAACAACCATCACTGAGAACCAACTAAAGATCAGTGGAACAGAATTCCTGTAACTAAGTATGTAAAGAAAAAGCCATTTCATGTACCAGCTGGACTCAACCTGGCATAAATTTACCAAGATGTAGCCTAGTCTGTAGCATCAACTAGGTTGTACAAGACAAGCTCAAGTGGCAAGTGGTCTTCATTCCCAATGAAGCCCCTCCCGACCATCTTCAAGGCCAGCTCAAATGGTAACCAAGCACATATCACATTGTACCTCACAGCAGTTGGCCTCAAGCCAGTCACAAATAATGGTTGACTTGGACCTGCACCAGAGACCCTACCAAGATGCCCCAGAATCAACAAATCTAGCTTCTGATGATGCCAGATCATACCCAACAAACTCCAAAAATGAAACACCCGAAGAGCATTCATGCCTGACACCAGAGATCAACTAAAGTGACTCTTACTCCATGAGATGTGCCTCTATACTACAGTCCCAGCCAGCAATCTCTGTTGGCCAACCTATGGACAATTTCAATTGCTGACATGCCAATATCAATCATGGCCCAACTAGAATATGAGGGCACGCAACTTTATAGAAGAACACTTCTGAAAAACCAAGTTCAGAAGAAAGTCAAGATTGTGACACTAGGCCTCACAGCACACCTACTACAGAAAATCACTCTGTCAAGACTGATGGATGATCAGCTCTACCTAATATGTAGAAACACACAGAAAGGAAACAGCCAAAATGAGGAGGCAGAGAAACTTGTCAAGAATGAAAAACTTCAGAAAACAACTAAAGAAAATGAAGATTAACTATCTTCAGATAAAAAGTTTAAAACACTGGTTATAGATTGCTCAATAAATATAGAGAAAAAATAAATAAACTCAGTGAGAACTCCTACAAAGAGATGTAAAACATAAGAAGGACACTCAGAAATGAAAAAAAAAAAAAAGAAAAACAAGTGAAATGAATACAAAAGTGGGAAATTACATGCAAGTAGAGCAGATAATTGAATTATTAATCTGAAAAACAAGGTAGTGAAAAATATACTATCCAAACAGAAAGAATATACAAGAAGGCAGAAAAACATAAGGCTAGTGAAGGGGCCTCTGGAACAACATCAAGGGATGCTAACATTAAAATCACAGGGATACCATAAGGAGAAGAGAGAGAGCAGGAAATCAAAAGCCCATTTCGAAAAATAATGACAGAAAACTTCCTTAACTTAATGAAAGAAACAGATATATAAGCCCCAAAAGAATAGTCCCATACAAAAAGAACCCAAAGAGACCCACACCAAAATGCCAAAGGAGAAAGACAAGGAGAAATTCTTAAAAGCAACAAAAGAACAGCACCTACTTACCTAGAAGGGAGCTCCCATAAGACTTTCAGCTGATTTCTCAACAGAAACTTGGCAGGTCAGAGAGATTGTTTAGAAATATTCAGAATGATGAAAAGCAAGAACTACAACCAGGATTACTCTACCCTGCAAAGCTATCATTTAGAATTAAAGAGGTGTAAGGAAATTAAAAGTTTATTGCTACTAAGTAGTGATACAGAAATGTTAAACCAACTTTTGAAACAGAAACAAGCCCAGCAGCAAAAGCCTTAACAGGCAACTAACTTCCCTCAATGTATTTGGAGAAAAGTTCTTTCTCTGGGTTCTGGACACCAGCTTCCGGCTTCTGTGTGATTGTGCTTCCAGAGCCATTTGCTCTCAAGGTCTCCTCTGTGGTTTCTTTTCCAAGAGAGATATACAGAAACATGACAGAATGAGAGATGTCCCCAGATCTCTCCCCTTGAAACAACGATAAGCTGAACATCTAAAACTAAACAAAAAATACTCAACCTTCACATCAGCACGTCTGAGAATGGGAACTGCACATAAGAGCTACCACAGGTCAGAACCCCGAAGTTGGGCAGTATACTGGGAGAAACAATGAAGCTTCCTCTCAGAACCAAATCTCCCTGAAGAAGGAAGGGGAGGGGAGAAAATGAGGCAGAGGGGAGATGGTGTGGCAGAATTTCTGAGCAGCCCTGCCTGAGAAAGCTATGAGCTCCACTCAGCGGCACTGCCCAGGGATCACAGCAGAAAGTAGATAAGTGGGGAAGGCAGAGAAGCAATGGTTGATTATCATTAGATGCAGTTACAAAAAACGAGGCTGAGCCACAGCCACCAAACCCCAACCCAGAGGGCTCTTGACACTATATCTTCCAAGACTGAACACCATGGAGCCCTAAGGAAATCTGAGTAAATGCTACTGAAATTTTCTCTGATAATGAAAGGGATTGAACTGAAGGTAATGTGTGTGACTGAATAGTTATTTTTTTTAAAGGCACTATTAAGACTTTATGTATTGCAGGGATCCAAGAAGCTTAGACACCACCTACTGGAAACCAAAAGAAAAATGCCTTCTTGGCAACAAGCTAAAGAGAGACATTTATAAAATAAATCTTTTTTTTCTGTAGGAAAAAAAATAAGGAGAATATACTTCCAATAATGTCCAGTGCATAAATAGTCCGTTAAACAACTAAGGTGACAAGGCAGCTCAGAAAGAAAGAAAAAAATTTTCATAATATAAACTTAAATACATAAACAGATGCAACATAAATGACAGAGAATTCAGAATGGTACTTCTGAAAAAAATCAGTGAGATCCAGAATAATTCATGTCAACAATTCCAGGAATTAAAAAAACACCCAGGAAATAAAAAAAAAAAAATTTAAAGCGGAAAGAATTTTTTATCGAGATTGAAACTGTCAAAAAGAGGCAAATAGAACTTCTGGAGATAAAAAACACACTGCATGTGTTGAGAAATGAAATACCAAGTTCGGAAATAGAGTTGACCAAAATCAGGGAAAGATCCAGGGTATTGAAGACAGAAATCTAAAAATAAATGAGAAGAGCTAAACCAAACAATGAAAAATTATGAAAGAGAAATACAAGAACTAGCTGATATCATCAGGAGAAGGAACATGAGAATAATGGGCATTCTAGATGGCGAGGAAAAGAAGCAGGGATTAAAAAGCACCTTCAGACAAATAGTTAATGAGAATTTTCCAAGTAGAAGGAACAAACTGGAGCTTGGAATTCAAGAAGTCAACAGAACACCCAGTTATCTCAACCACAAAAGGCCTTCACCAAGACACATTGCATTAAAATTATCAAATATCAACAACAAAGAAAGAATTCATAGAGCAGTAAAGAAAAAGAAGGCAGTAACCTATAAAGGAAAACCCATTACATTATCATCAGAATTCTCAGCACAAACCTTACAAACCAGAAAGTAGAATCAAATATTCAAACTATTAAGTGAAAGGAAATACCATCTAAGAATAATGTATCTAACTAAGCCCTCCTTTAGATATGAAGGAGAAATTAAGACCTTTCCAGACATACAAAAATTGACGCAATTCTTTTCCATGAGCCCTGCATCAGAGGAAATACTGAAAGAGGTCACCTAAGACAAAATGACAAAAAAAAAAAAAAAAACATAATTAGGAGTTAGGTGACTAGCAGGCTGATAGAAGCAGAGGAGTGAAACCCTTACTAAGAACAAGGTATTATAAGCTTAAACAATATGAAGAGATTTGTTTCAGTTTGTCCCTATGTGTTCAAGAAGGCAACAAATATTCAGCACACATAGGGACAAACTGAAACAAGAAAAACAGAGCAGGGATGAATTCAAAGATCTAAAATGGCAAAGTGGAATGGAGAAGGCATGCACAGAATATAATTTACTACTATATATATCCTCTACATATTTGTAATGGTAACTAAAAGATTCAGAACTGAAGTATATAACATAAAATAAGAAGGGCCAGAGGAAGCAATGGAAACATCAAGCTATCAGAAAGCAAAAGAAATAATGCCCATAGGAAAAACTCATATTTCAATAATTACTTTAATGTAAAAAAATCGAATTCACCAATAAAAAGGCACAGAGTTGCAAATTGTATTAAAAAAAAACAATAATAACCACCTATATGCTGCTTCCAGAAGACCCATTTCAGTTCCAGACACAAACAGAGAATCAAAGTGAAAAGTTGGAGTTGGTATTTCAGCAAAAGACATTCAGAAAAAAAGAGGGAGTAATGATACCAATATCATACTAAATAGATTTTAACATAAAAAAGAAAGGTAAAGAAAAATACTGAGGAACATTTCATAATGATAAAGGGAATCATACACCAAGAAGACATAACACATTAATATCTGCATTCCCAATAAGGGAGCCCCAAAATATAGAAAGCAATCACTACTATAACTAAAGGAAAAAACAGACCAAAACAGTATCAATTTACAGGACCTAAATACCTCATTGTCAGATATAAATAGATCATCTAAACAGAAAATTAATGAGGAAATAACACCTTTAAATGACAAATTAGACTAAATGGACATAACTGACATTTACAGAGCCTTTCATCCCCAAACTACTGCTTATACGTTGTACTCTAGAGCACATAGAACATTCTCAATGGTTGACCACATACTGGGACACAGAGAGCCTCAACAAATACAAGAGAGTTGAAATCATGCCAACCATATTCTCTGATCATAATGCTTTAAAATTAGAGATCAACCATAAAAAGAAAACAGGAAGTACCACTAATACTTGGAGATTAAACAACATGCTACTGAAAATGACAGAATCAGAGAAGAAATAAAGAGATTAAAGAACATAGAGAAATGAATGATAATGATAGCATAACATATCAAAACTTTAAGAACATAGACAAAGTGGTAAGGAGAGGAAAGTTCATGTCACTAAGGCATATCTCCAAAAACAAGAATGAGCCCAAATCAAAAACCTAACACTTCAGGAAAAAAAAAAAAAACTAGAAAAGGAAGAACAATGAAGCCAAAATTAGGAGAAAAAAAAATAATCAAAATTAGAGCAGAAATAAATAAAATTTAAACCAGACGAACAAAAAACAATAGAACAAATAAATGCAACAAGGAGTTGGTTCTTTGAGGAGGTTAATAAAATTGACAAACTCCTGGCTAGACTTGTTAAAAAAATGTATAGAGGAAAAACAAATAAACAAATTCTGATATGCAAAAGTGGAAATGATGACAGACACCACAGAAATACAAAGGATCAAACAAGAATACTATGAAAAAAATTATAACACTGTATTTTAAAACATAGGGAAAAAGGGACATGTGCTTTGAAAGACATAACCTTCATAGACTGAAAGAAAAGAAAGTCTAAATGAACTGATCAATATTACGGAAATAGAAACAATAATCAAAAACCTATCAAAAAGTAAAAGTCCAGGACCAGATGGCTTCACCAGTGAATTCTACCAAACATTCAATGAACATTTAATGAAGATACCTATTCTCCTTAAACTCTTACAGAAAATTAACAGGGAGCAATAATTCCCAACTCATTTTTTGAGGCCAATATTATCTTGACACAAAAACCTGGTAAAGATAACACACACACACAGAGAAACTTGAGACCAATATTTCTCATGAACACAGACACAAAAATTCTAAGTAAGACACTAGCAAACTGACTAGAGGAACATATTAAAAATTTTATACACCATGATCAAGTAGGCTTCATCCCAGGAGAACACGGATGGTTCAACATATGCAAACTGATTAGCTTGTTAGACCACATGAACAAATTTAAAAAATAAAAATTATATGATCATATCAAGAGATGCAGAATAAGCCTTCGCCAAGATATAGCATCCATTTATGATCAAAATTTTTAAAATCAGTATAGAAGGAAGGTACATAACATAATACAGGCCACATACAACAAACCTTCAGCCAACATTACTCTTAATGGTGAGAAAATAAATACCTTCTCTCTAAGATCAAGAACAAGACAAGGTTGTCCATTTATTGTCAGTGTTATTCAATATAGCACTGGAGGTCCTAGTAAATGCAATCATGCAAAAGAAATATATTAAAAGGCTTCCGAACAGAAATTGAAGAATTCATCCTGTCACTATTTGCAGATGACATGCTTCTCTATATAGAAAACCATAAGCAAATACAGCAAAGTTTTTGAATATAAAATCAATGTTCCTGTACTCTAATAATGAGCAGTTAGAAAAAAAAAGTGGAAAAAATGATCCGCTTTGCATTTCCAACAAAAATATTACGCTATCTAGGAATAAACCTAACGAAACATGTGAAGGGCTGTATAATGAAAACAATAAGACCCTATTAAAAGAAACTGAAGAAAATACAAAGAGGTGGATATTTGTGTTCTTAAATTGAAAGAATATTATAGTTAAAACAACCTCATTACCTAAAGTATTATACAGATTTAATGCAATCCACATTAAAATTCCATTGGTATTTTTAAAGAAATAGAACAAAAAAAAATCAAAAGATTTGTAAGAAAGCACAAATGAGTCCCAAATCTCCAAAGCTGTCCTGAGGAAAAAGATCGAGGTGGGAGATATCACTCTGCCCAACTTCAAATTATAATACTAACTGACAATAATCAAAACGGCATGGTATTGGCGAAAAGAAAGAAAGGGAAAAAAAACAGACAGACAAAACAGTGGAACAAAATTAAGAGTCCAGAAGTAAACCCATGTTTACATAGGCATTTAATTTCTAACAAAAGAGCCAAAAATATACAGTGAAGAAAGAAAAACCTCTTCAATAAATGGTTTCTGGGAAAACTGAAAAGCCATGTGCAAAAGAATGAAACTAGACTGTTGTCTATCACCAAATACCAGAATTAACGCAAAATGGATTAAGGATCTTAATGTACGACCTGGAACAGTAAATTGCAGAGACAAAAACAAAGGAACTAAACTCATGGACCTTGGATATAAGGAGGATTTTATTAATTTGATCTCAAAGGCAAGGGAAGTAAAAGCAAAAATAAATGAATGGAACTATATCAACCTAAAAAGCTTCTGCACAGCAAAAGAAATCAACAAGGTAAAGAGACAACCAAATGGGAAAATACCTTTGAATGCAGTTCCTGAGATAAGGGCCTAATACCCCAAATATACAAAGAACTCATACAATTCAGTAACAACATAAACAAACAAACAAATAAATCCAATTACATTATGGGCAGAGGACTTGAACAGACACTTCTCCGAGAGGACATACAGATAGCCTGTAAACATTTGAAAAATGCTCAACATTGTTAGGTACAAGAAAAATAAAAATCAAAATCAAAACGAGATTCCATTTTCTACCTGTCGGAGTAGCTATAATCAACAGAACAAGTAATAACAAATGTTGGAGAGAATGTGGAGTAAAAGAAATCCTCATAACTGCTAATGGGACTCCAAATTGGTACAACAACTGTGGAAAACAGTATGGAGGTTCCTCAAAAATCTAAGAATAGTGACCTACCAAATGATCTATCAATCCTTCTACTGCATATTAACCCCAAAGACTTGAAAACTCATATCTAAAAAGACTGATATTTGCACACCTATGTTCTAGAAGCGTCATTCACAGTGGCCAGGAATTAAAGCACCTTAAATGTCTTACAGTAAATGACTGACTAAAGAAGTTGTGCTGCATATATACAAGGAAATAGAAGAGATGACATACTGCCGTCTGCAACAACTTGGAGGAACCTCTACATACCCATACTAAGCAACATAAGCCCGACAGTAAATGTTGAAAACCAAATGATGACACTTAAATGTAGGATATAAATCTAAAAGCAACAAGTAAACAGGAGAAACAAGCAGAGACTCATAGACATTGACAATAGACTAGTGGTTACCAGAGTTTGGGCAGGGTTGGGGGGAAGGGAAATGGTTGATGGGTAAAAATGGTCAAATTTTTTGACAGAAAGAAATCTAACTATGGGAGGTGAACACAGAATTCTGTATATGTACGCCTTACTGTTAAATTATACACTTGGAAATTATTGGAATTAAAAACAAATAAATGAAATATAAACAAAATTACAAAGATATTAAAAAAATATATGAAAAAGAAAAAAATTACTACTGAGAAAGTTAAAAGTAAAAACAGAATGAACGAAGTATAAACGTATTACAAAAGAGAAAGAACAAAAGTAGAAAGACGTGTAATGACAATGACAAATTAAAAGCTACAGAAAACATCCACACAAGACAGGTGAAAAATGACAAAACGTAAATAAGGAATGAGCAAACATTAAAAAATTTTTAAATGTGTGGAAACATAAATGATCAAATTAAAACAGATGGCTAAACCTATGCTGACATAATGGAGCACATGAAAATTATAAACCAATAATCTGTAACAGAAATGCAAGAAATAAGGAGAAAGAAATTCAAACAACGCACTATCGAGTGTCATCAACATACAAGAGAAAAGAGCAAAAGAATAATAAAAAAAAAACCCAGAAAACTACAGACAATAATCTGAATAAAGTTACACAACTATCTATAATTACTTGAAACTTAAAAAGTCAAAGTGTTCAAATGAAAACACATAGTTTGACTGAAAAGATTAAAAAAAAAAAACTATATATGCTGCCTAAAAATCACCCACTTCAGATCAATAGATACACAGAGAGGAAGATTAAAGAAATGGAAAAAGTATATCACAGAAATAAATATAAAAAATGAAAATACAAATGGGATTAATAATACCTATGCCAGACAAAATAAACTTTAATACAAAGGCTATAACCAGAGACAGAAAAGAGTAAGAAAAATTTATATCAATTCAACGAGAGTTTTTAACTCTTGAAAGTATGTACATACCCAAAGTACATAAAGCAAATATTGCTAGACAAAAAACAGGTAATCAACAGTAAAACAATAATAATAAAAAAATCTTTAGAACCCCAGGTGATGTATCACCAAGAAACAAAATCCACAGGGAAAATGTGGCCTTAAATGATTTTTGAGACCAAATGGACTTAACTGGGCTTTTTAGAACATTACACTGAATAAAAGCAAAATATACATTCTTTCAAGGGCACACAGAACATCTCCACGATAGCCATGTTACACAACAAAACAAGTTTCAAGAAGCATAGGATTGAAATTATTTTAAGATTCTTCTTCAGTAACATTAGCAAGAAACTAGTCATCGATTATAAGGAGTAACTTAGAAAACAAGCACCTGAAAACCAAATAAGATGCTGCTTTATCATGAATGAGTTAACAATGAGATCCAGAAAGAAATCACAATACATCTTGAGATAAATAAAAGATGAAAACATAACAGCTCAAAATTTATGGTTTAAAGCAGTTTAAAAAGAGATATTTATCACAATGCAAGCCTACCTAAAAAAAAAAAAATCAAATACAAAATTTAACCTTACACCTAAATTAACTGAAGGGAATAAAAAAGCCCAAAGTGAGTAGAACAAAGGGAATATAAAGATTAGGGTGGAAATAATAAAAGTCAATAGAAAAGATAAGTGCTGTTTCTAAAACAAAACAAACAAACAAACAAACAAACAAACAAAGAGTCTTTTCTTTGAAAAGATGAATTCAGAATCAGAATCAAGAAGAGGACCCACCAAAAAACAAGAAATGAAAGAGGAGTGACAACTGCCCCTACCGAAACACAAAAGATTATAAAAACAGTACTATGGACAATTATATGTCAACAAATTTGGACAATCTCAGAAACATGCAACCTTCAAGGAATAAAATAGTAAAAACAACAAAAAAATTAACCAGGCACATAACTACTAATGAAATTGAATCTGAAATCAAGAAACTTAAAAACAAAGGCCTAAATCAGATGACTTTCCAGGTGAATTTTATATAGCCTTCAAATAAGTTCCCATATCTTTTTCCCCCTCAAATTATTGCAAAAAAAAATTGAAAAGCAAGAAACATATTCTAACTTATTTTCTGATGCCAACGTTTGCCTGATTCCCAATGCAGTAGGCCATCAGGCCAGGCTATTGTAAAACTAAGAAAAGTTTCCAGCAAAAGAGAGTAGAAATTTTACGTTGTTTGGTGAACACTTTAGTGCCTCTCCTAATGCATAGCAGAGTATGGAGCAACCAGGAAAAAAACTGTGTATCAACTCCTCTCTGAAGATGAAGACAAGAATGTACAACAAAAGCTCCTTTTAAGGTCAAGAACAAAACAAGGAGGGTTGCTGGATTTGCAAGCCTATTCCTTCCACTAGGTTAAGTAAGTAAGTTTTCAGTCATTATTTCTTCAAATAGGTTTTCAGTTCTTTGATCTCTTTCTTCTACTTCTAGTAACCCTGTGACGCAAAAGTATGCTTGATGCTGTCCCAGAGGCTCCTAAAACTATCACTTTTTTGGATGATTTTTTTCTATTTTGATTGGTTGTTTTTTGCTACCTTATCTTCAAAATCTTTGATTCAGTTCTCTGTTTATCTACTCTGCTCTTCATATCCTCTGCTGTATTTTTCGTTTCAGTATTTCATTCTTTATATTGGACTGGGGTTTTTTTTAATGGTTTCTATGTCTTTTCTTCTGCTTGCCGTCACTCTATTGACATTATCTCTGAGATCATCTACTCTTATCCTAAGTTTTTGAGCATCCTTATAACCTGTGTATTGAATTCTGCATCTGGTACATTGCTTATCTCCTTTTCATTTAGTTCTACTTCTGCAGCTGTGTTCTGTTCATTCATTTGGAAGAAGTCTCTGTCTCTTCATTTTAGCTGCCTCCCCATGTTTGTTTGCATGTATTAGGTAGGGCTGCAGTGTCTCCCCATTTTGGCAGTGACTTTATATAGTAGATGTCTAGTGGGGCCCAGTGGGGCTGTTACCCTGGTCATCTGATTCAGGTGCTTCGGAAGAGTCCTGTTGTTGCAGTTGTGCCTTAGGTGCTGTTGGCACATCAGTGGGTGAATTGATCTTCAGACACATTGTCTGTGAGGACTGGTCATGCCCAACTGCTGCTGACCAGCTGTGAGGATTGGCCATGTATTCCCTTCTGGCTAACTGCTACAAATCACTGTGGGGAGAACACTGGCAGAACCAGACAGGCCCCTTTAACCTGCACTGCAGCTCCTAAAGTAGGTGCCACTGTGGCCTATGATTCTGAAGATGGGCACAGAAAGTCCCAGGTCACATTCACAAGACTGAGATAAAGGGACACTTTGAACTTGAACCCAAGGCTTACTGCCTTTAGCATGTCCCTGGGTTCTAGACCAAGGACCTGGCTTATTTAACCTGTTAAAAATCCATTCAGATCTAGGGGCATTGGACATAAAGGTGGTCATTTGTCATTATTTCCCATGGCAGAGTAGCACCAGTCCATGGAACCCAGATCTGTTTTCTTGGCTGTGTTTAAGCTCTGTGAATACAGAATATTTTTGCCTAGGTTAGAGCCCTTTCAGGCCAGCTAGTTGTCTGGGCCTGTATGGCCTGTAGGCTTTACTCAGAACCTTCCCCATGCCTCTTGTGGGGCAGAGGGCTGGTTAAGAGCAGGTCTAGAAATTCTATGCCTCTGAACCATTGTGGACAATTTCTGTGAGCAGGCAGACAAGAGTGTTCATCACTGTGCATGGTTGCTCTGCCCATAGCATGTCCAGTGTCCCTTTGGACATAACGCAATACACATAAGTTAAAAGATATAATAATTAAAGTGTCAAGGTGATGACAGTTCTGCAATATGCCACTCTGGGCCCAGGTACAAGGAAGTACATTAGAGAAGCTGCTGTGTGGGAGACTTTGTGAACACTCGTGAAGATGAGGCCACACAGGGGCTCAGAGACTCACGGCTGTCCCCAAAGAAGGCCATTAGCAAGAGTGGATGAGGTTTCGTCTCACAGGTTAGTCTCAGTACGACCTTTGTGGAAGGAGCCTCTAAGTCAGCCCAGGCTCGATGGAAAGAGCAGTGGCCTGAAAGGAGGTACATGTGTGCAGCTTGCCTCCCTGGCCTCACAATTCCTTTACACGGCAGCCAAGTCTATGTAGAGAAAACAGTGTGTCTGTGCATCCTCTGAACTTCTGGGCTCCAAGGCTCTTACCCTTCATCTATGTTCTTTTGTCCAGCACTGAAGACCTGGAAGACGTGGGCACTGGAAGCTTCTGAGAAAGATGCCTAGGTTCTCATTCATCATCTGTGCTGGATTCTGCCTGTGCTGACTCAGCTTTGACCATCAGACCTAAAGGCTGCTTATTGTTCCCATGTCATAGATTAGAACATAGACACAGAGAAGTAGAGTATCTTGCCCCAGGTCAAACAACTTGTGAGGGCAGAGCTGAGAGTCAAACACTCTGTAGGTCCATCTAGAGTCCATATGCTATGCACCATGAGATGCCGACAGTGAAGGAACAGTATGGAGAGTGAGGAAGACCTGGTGCCCCAGACTGAACCAAGCACACATTCACATACATGCTCACCTCCCACCCAAGCTCTAACTTGAAAAACAAACCAACAAACAAACAAAACAACAACAACAAACAGTAGAGGAGCCAAGAGAAGCAGAGTGAGGAAGATGGGTTGCCTACTGACAGAAAAGTCCATGCTTGCTAGGAGACCAGAAAATGCCCATCCCTGATGAGTCTTTCTCAAATCTTAGGCTTCTTTTAGGGTACCCGAGCAGTACTCTAACTAGATTGATTCCATGCTGATGTTTTTCCAGGGGTTGAATTTATGTGGCTGAAGGAAAAATTCTCTGTGGCCCTGCTGGACCTCCTGCTTTCACTGACAAGGGTGTAATGAGATATGTGGGTTTCAGAGTTTTATGGAGACAATTGTTTTTAGAACAGGAAGCAAAACTATATCATGGAGACTGGTGCTGACACCCCCTAGCAAGTAAGTGTGACTTGTCTAGCTCGTCTCTTGCCAAGAAAGTGGAAGATTTGTTAACTAGTTACTTTTTCACGCATTCATTCGCAGAGGCTAAGGAGTCAGGAGGCCTTCTCCAAAGACCCCACAGAAATGAGGCATCAAGGCAGTTGTGGCTACCTTTGTTCTGGGGCTGTTGAGATGCAATATTTTGCGAAACACTCACTGATAACAGAGGGTTTCTCCCCTGAGTGTGTCCTCTTGCATCAATGGGATGTGACTTCACACTGAAGCCTCACTCACACTGCATGCAAACAAAGGGCTTCTACCCTGAGTGTCTGCCATGGTGTGTGATGAGATGTGACCCATCACCAAAGCCTGGCCAGCATCTTCACATTCTTGATTTTCCTATTTCCACAAATAACCTGCCTGTGTCCTCTGGATTCACTTTATGGCCTGTTCTGGGCTCTGCCTCCATCATTCTTTCAGACTCCCTAGACCTCCACATTTGTCCCTTGGCTGGTTTGGAAAAGTTTCTAGAAATCTTTTGTGCCTGATCCTTTCAACATAGTTTCAGATCATTTGTCATTCCAGCTGTGTTGGTCAGTATGCTTCTCATGTTGCTGACTCTGACCCTCTGGGAAAGGTACCTTGATTGGGACTATTTTCTTTGCAGGTGTTCCTGGAAGGCTCTGAGAGAAATGATTGTGTTCCACATACTAGCTGAGCAATTACTGACTGGAGAATGCCAGAGAACAGGACATGGATAGTGCACAGGATCTCTAGAGTGGGTTCTGCTAAAGCAGATGGTTTTCATCAGGGTAGATGTTGACAAGGCTGCCTGTGCCGTATGCTTCATCTCCTGGTAAGACCTGCCCACTACTCACTCTGATAGTGTTGACAATTCAAACTCTGTCTCCTAAGAAGTGCTTCTCTACAGTCTATCTTTTCATTCCATCTGGAGTTGCACTACATCTCCAGAAACTCAGACAGCCCAGTCAAGGGCCTTCTTTATCTATGGTCCAGACTATGGACATTGAAGTAGCATCTGAGGCAGTTTTGTTCCTCATGGAGATGGACTTCAGTATCTTTCTCCACAGGCAAGTATCTTCTAAGTCATGCTGAAAAGAGACAGAGAAAGAAAATTAAAAAACTACAGGTCCCAAAATGGTGCCACACATGCTAATAACCCTGAAACCAAGCCTAGATTTTGGACCCCATCTCTAATTAGCTTCAACCTCTCCTGGAAACCTAATCTCTATCAACCAGTATGGAATGTTCCAGTCAGGTGCAGTACCAGTGAGGTGCTCTGAGGGCTCACTCCATCTCAACCATATAAAAGAGAGGAAATCTACATAATAAAACTCCCCACCAACTACCATAAAAGCTGTCCCAACACAAGATTGTTGCAGCACATCTCAAGCACTAGTGTCTGTACTTGCTGGACACACAGCTCACAATTTCTGTAATTCTAGGATTAGAGAGAGGAGTGTCAGGGAGATAGAAAGCAGGCAAGGAAGGACAAATGGCTCAAAGAAAGGAGGGGAAACTAAACAAGAGTGGTGCAGCTAAAAGTTTAGGCTCCCACCCCACCACACAGGGCCTCCGTCAGCCTGCCCACTGGACAACTCATGGCTGATCCAAGGGTTCCTTGAGTCTGGTGGCTGGCATGCAAAAGGAGTAGTGCATGGACACACCATAGGGCAGAATGGTGACCTTTAATTTGTTCTTTCTGGAGATGGTGGAAAGAAGGAGGGACAACAGTGTCAATGGGATGAAGAGAACTAGTAACCTGCATACTCCACCCCCACAGCACCGAGTTAGTAAGTAAAAAACAAGCCTTGCCTTAAAGTAGTTGAGAAACTGTGTGAGGGTCATCTCTTCACCATTAGGCTGCAGCCTCTTTACCTCAAAGCGATCCCACAGTGTCCACTCTTGGTTATTGTACTGTGGAACAAAGCACAAGGGAGTACAATGGGGGCCACCCAAATCCTTCTGCCTCCATCAGTCAACTTGACGTGTGAAGTTAGATCAATCACAACCCTCTTTTGTTCAAACATTGTAACCTCTTGGTTACAATGAGTAACAGACTGACACTTTTATAGGGACAGACAAGGCCTCACACTGCAGAGACATTGCTGATTTCTTCACTCATCCCCAGCACTGTTTTCCTTTCCACTCAATATTGCTCTCTCCACATTAGTTCCAATACATGCTTGTCACACTCCTACTTTGTCTATGAACAAAAATATTTATGATGAATTAACAGTATACCTAAGGGATAGCTACCCAACTGTACAAAGCCTCACCTGGCATGGTGAAGACTACAGAATACACACACACACACACACACACACACACACACACACACACACACACACAAACACACACCCACAGAGCCTCAGGCACTGTAGGGTAAGACCAACAGTGCACATAAGCAGGCCCCACCTAGTGATGAGACATAGCAAGGCACCCAAAGAAGTCGAGAAAGGGCAGGGCCAGGTTGATGAAGTTGTTCTTACAGGACTCAAGCTGTTGGTGTTCCTGTACCACCTTGTAAAACTCCAGACACCCAAGGCCAACTATAGCTGCTGAGGATGTGGCAATGGCTAGGATGATCTTGCCTGAAACCAGCTGGCTCTGTGAGAAAGCAGGTGACAGGGTAGCCATTAGAGACATTTAGGGACTACAGAAGAGGCCAAATGTGGGAAGACTCAAGCCTGAGAATAAATAAAAGATGACGTGTAGACAACCATCATCTTATATCCGTTTACAGAGGGAATGTTATAATTTTCCGCCCGGATGCTAGATGCAACCACAATGAAATCCATGTGGAAGTTGCTGTCATCATCTTGTTGTGAGTGGAAATGAAGCAAGTATACGGGAGACACAGTTAGAGGGAAAACCAGGTTCTTGCTTACTGGAGACTCGAATATTTTCCAACTCGGATACCTGACAGAACAGGCAAATTCTCCCCTAGACCACCAAGGTGATCACTGAGCAATGTGGCAGGCCTATAATCCCCACACAATTCTAGGATATACTTCAGCCCATCCTATTCTGCCAAGGAGTATCCCCTCCTAGCACCTTCTCGAAGTTGATGGGGTACTTCTGGAACCCAGGGAGCATCTCTGGGCAGGGCAACATTGCCTTGAACTTCTGTAGGTAGGTATCGTCTGCAAGGAGGGACAGTCACGTCAGTCCTTTAGGTCTTGTCCCAGGTCAGAGACTGAGGCCATAAAACAGGATCCCTGGATGGCCAGAGTTGTTCAAGCAGATACAGGATTTGAAAAGAAGAGGCACCTTGCAAAAGCATAGTGGGGAGGAGAAAACGTAGAGCAGGAAAAACCCTAGAAAGGACAGAAGTAAACAAATGTGTTGATTTGAAGAGAGAGGCATCTGCAGACACTGGGGAATAAAAATAAAGACATTTACAAAGGGTAATGTAGACAGCAGCACAATTCACAGTACCTAAGAGGTGAAAGCAACAGGGATAGACCTGGAGGGCACTATGCTTAGGTAGAATCAGAAAGACAAGTACCACATGATGTTATTTTACATGACATATCTATAAGGTTCAAAATTGGAGAGATAGAAAGCAGAATGGTGGCTGTCAGGGCCCAGGTTAGTTGTTTGGGGTTATTGTTTCATAGATAAGTTTCATATTTACCAGAAATTTCTAGAACTCTACTGCACAACAATGCCACTGTGCGTAAGATTCTTGAGCAGTATATACACAACTGATTAAAACAGTAAATCCTATGTGTTTTCTTAACCAAAAGTTTTGCAAAGGCATGCAGATGGAGATATAAAGGTAGGAGATCTTGAAGACAAATGAAAAAGATGGAGATGGAGAGACAGAGAGAAACATACAGGAGGGAGATATAGGGAAGAAGGTACATGAAGAGGTACTGGGGAGAAATGCAGATAGTGAAGAAAAGAGAAATAAGAAAAGGGATAAACAGGAGAAAATCTGCTGAGGGTGACCAAGGGGAGAAATGTTGGAGATAACCCCAGGAATGGTGAATGAGATGGGAAAACACTGAAAGAAGAGACAGATGGATACAGAGAACATATCAGTATGAATTTGGAAAATGAACTGATGGAGAACGAGTGAGGAGGGGAGAGATATAAAGGGGAGGAAAGAACTATATAGAGAGAAGATCCAGTGTAAAGGCAGACTTACACAGCATGAGACAGGACAGCAGGGAGAGAGAGGGAAAATCTCTCTAGTAACTACCTATTCACCATCTCCTTCCCAAAGCAAGCTCATGGCTGAGAACGTTGGTCATAGTTACAGCTTGAGAGGGGAAAAGGTAAGGAAGACAGAAACCAAGTCTCTTCCTTGAGACAAAGTGCATGTAGTGGGGGGAAGAGGCAGTCAGTGGCACAAAGCACTAGCTTAGTGATTGTATTAGAGCTCCACACTTTGGTGTGCTTGCCACGGTGGGATTAACGGGAGTGAGCCATGTCAGCAAGCTGTCACAGGCCCCAACTTGCAGGCCGCCAGATTCTGACAAATGGACCCAGCCAGTATGAACTACCTGGTCAGGAGGAAGTTGTGCAGCAGCTGCTGGATGTTGCCGGAGTACTGGGTGTGCCAGTGGTGGCAAGCCCAGGTCACGCAGTTGCCCAAGGTATGTGGTTGCTGCAGCACCAGGCTGCACCGCATGGCCTCCAGCACCTCTGGTGGTTGGGTACCCACCAGCCGCAGTGTCCGCTCCATAAACTTGGAGTCTCTATTAGGGATCTGAGGGATCATGGGGGCAGGACTGCACAGAGGCCCCAGGAGTGGGCTGAACTCCATGGAACATCAGTCCTGAAGCCCCAGTCAACAGCATGAGGCATTCATTAGGACATTCGCAAAGTGTGCCAAGTGCAGAGGGTTACATTAGTTACAGCATGCCTTGGCTGGCAGGTAGGAGAACATACTGACAGATGAGATAACTCATAAGAGGTACTGGTTGACATTTTCTACTGGCTACTTAAGGCTGCCTTCAAACTCATCCCAAGCCCACTGCAGAAATAGTAAATAGATTGCATAGGGTATGAGTGACAAAATAGATTTCTAAAAGCATGAGAAAGACTACCAACAAATAAAGCAAACATGAAAAGCATGCCTACTACGGGAAGTAGAACAGAGGAGAGCAGCCTCCCAAATGGGGCTCCTCTAACTTCCCATGCCCCCACCATCTCAATTTAAAAATTTATGACCTATACCTCGGTAGCAGTTATGCATGCATTTATGAGTGCAAAACTTACTCTTAAAATGTGGGTACCTTATTCCAGGAGTGTTGTGTTATGCCTCAGAACGAAAGGAAAATATTCACACCAAAGACAAAGCATGAATGACCCCTATCAAGTCCTGGGGATTGGGTAAAAACTTGGCCAGAGGTTTTGCCCTCTGAGACTTATAAGGTCAGTAAATATAGTCAATGGGTGAATTGATCTGTAGCTTCTTAACATTAGGGGTTAAGATCCCAGTGCTGACAAAGTTTGCAATTTTGAGTACACACACAAGAAGCTACCTTTCAACTCTTATCCATCTTAAAAAGATATACTGTAACAGTAATATCTACACCCCATGAGGTTAATATGAAAGAATAAGCAACTTGTAAGTAAAATCACATACATATTCAGTGGGAAATACTCCACAAAAGCCTAGTGAAAATAACTGTTGTCAGACCCATTTCAGGCATAAGGAATCTGAAGCACAAAAAGAGGTCAAGTCCAAGAGCCTCATGAGAAGTTTATTTTAAAAAATTTGTATATGCCTTCCTGCACGTTGGTCAGAGAGCAAGAAACCATGTACCATACACAAATGGAGGGGGGATAGAGAGGGGAACTGCAACTTTTGAGGTGGAAAAAATTGAAAGATCTTCTTCTCCTACCATATACTCCCCCTAGACTAGACCTAGCTTCAAAAACTACAGTCATTTTGATAGTGTAATGGATTGTCTTAGGTTGAAAGGGGATTAAAATTTTGGTTAGGTTTTGAGTGCCAGTTAACTCGGTATGTTTACTCTGCCTGCCTAGAGAATACGTACGCTGCTCTATATGTACGTGCACTGTACAAACAGAGTTATCTGGACAAAGTAGGTGTTAAACATGTTTTGGGCAATAGTGAAGGAAATCTACATATAGAATTAATATCAAAGATTATTAAATAATAAGCAAGGATGATATTAAAAATTTATTGTTTGACAAGAACACAGTACTGTTTACTTTTCAGGTGTATACTCACTTATATAAAATACTTGCCTATGTGTTTCCAAAACAAAAGTTTTAAAGTTGAAAAATAGATTAATCATGTGAAAAGGTTAATCATTTGAAAAGGTTAAATAGGAGGTGAGGGAAACAGGTTGAGGAATAGGCACAGGTTACATACACTGAGGCTGGTATCATCTGAATATGGCTAAGAAGAGGTTGGTGGCTGAGTGACAGACCAGGTGCCAGCTAAGCCTTACTATGTTCCCTGTGTGTCTTCTGCCTCCCCGTTCACCACAAGGCTGATCACTTGCAGGGTGTGCTCAATGGCATTGGGGAAGTTCTTCACCATGCAGATGGGAAGGGTCCTAGGTGGAGCTATCTGATTCTGTCAAAAAAGGGATAACCACTTGGACCTTGCCCTTTGTGCCCCATGCGCCTGACTCAAGCAGTGGTTTATGGTAGAAGACACAGTGGCAGTCCACATACATACCTGTGGGGAGATGTCAGGGATGGGTGAATGGAGGGGGAGACTCATCAGAATAGGTCATGAGGGATAGATACTGCCCCCATCACCTACCTTTAAACACACAAACATCAACACTATCCAGATTTTGGAAGAAGTCATCATCATAGATATGCTCTGAGTTAAGGCCCACATGGTCTTGACAACTCATCATATGGATGTGTGGATTTAACTGGTTCACAGCTGCAGCAGCTGTGCCAAACTTCAATTTCTGGACACGCACAAAGGAACAGAGCTCTTATTCACATAGTCACCCAACAAATTCATGCAAAGCTGTCCTGAGGACTGATTTATATGATGATGGGCAACACTTAGGCTCTAAGTTTAGGAGGTCCTTAGTTTAGCAGAAGAGATATGCATAATGTGACAAATGAGGCAGGGATGAGTAGAAAAGGAAACAATGACACTAACAGACGACGGTGGGTCAGACATCCGTTCTGTTCTCTACACAATTTATTTATTTATTTTTTAACTTAACAGCACCCAGGGTTAGGATACAGTCACACAGATAAAACCAAGATCCGAGTACAAGAACAAATAGAAGGCCCAAGCCAGGTCCCTTCTTCTTCTGCTCAAAAACCTTCATTGGCTACCGTTTTCACTTAGGGTAAAATGAACGGGCCACTGCTACTTCTCCCACTTCATCTCCTACCATGGTCTCCTCCATCCGATCTCTCTGTTCCTCAACTATAACCAAGGCAAATTACCATCGTGGGTTTTATTCAGGCTGCTACCTCTGCCTGGTACAGTCTTCTCTATCTTCCTATTCTCCTACATCATCACAAGCCTTTGGGAAAATGTCATCTTTCCAATGAGGACTTCTTTCACTACACTACACAGCACCCTTCATCCCACTTTCTACCCCTCATTTTTCACTGTTGCCATTTATAGCACTTTTTAACTTTCTAATGTTAACCATGTATTTTGCTACTCTATTTACCGTCCAATGCAGAAATTCTATGACATAACAGTCTTAAAAGTAGCTTCTGGTACATGTGATTCAGCTACCAATATTGCCTGTATTAGAAATTTAAATAGAAAATCTAAAAATATCACTAGTCTAGTTGAAAGTGGAAATGTTCCATAACATGAAAAACATTTCCCAATACGAAATTTAAGTAATTACAGTTAAACTGTATTAACATTTCTGCAAGTCTCTTTTAAGTCATGCAATCTCTCCTCACTGCCACTGTGATTAATCTAACCTGTCTTCCGTTGCAGCATAAAGGGATACTCCATCTCACAGAAGAATATTTCAACACTGCCTCCGAATAAATATTGATATTTAAAGTGAAAAAGCTAAATAATTGATAGTGTTTTAAAACTAATTGTGGGGTAAAATCTGGAATTCGTACTGTTTTATTTTGCATTCTGAAATAACTCAGCGCACAGGTCCTTAGTGTCATCATGAACTGTTCGTTGGTCAAACTCTGTGTGATTGAGTTACAGTGAAGTGAACAATTCCACTTTCACCTGATAACCTCAGAACAATGATGTCTTAATATTTCTCTTAAAACGACTGTGATCTTGTTGACTTCATATGTGTTGTGGGCCTTAAGACAACCTCACAGCACATTCTGAGAACCTCTCATTTACTCTGAGTCTTCCCACTTGACAAGGGAAGGAATCGTTCTTCTGTGATCTTATGGATTTTAAATGTCTATAGAGAAGTGCCTCTATAGACATTATCTATCATCTAATGATAGATAATTACATGACAAAATGAGAGAAAAGTCAGACTTAGATAGGGAAAAATGACACTGAACTTGATAAATTCTTCCCAAATAAGATCCCTATATAACCAACTACCCTTCCATAGTCCTTAGGCACACATCAACAATGACTGAAACAGTGAAAGGACAACAAAAGGATGAGGAAGGCGAACAATAAAAAATGAAGTGAAAATACATATTTAGTACACAACAAGATATGAACTGAAAGCAAGACTTACATGGTAAGAGAAAATAAAATGAGAGAAAAACAAAAGAAAGATTTGTGAAGACCAATAGCACAAAAAGACAGGAGAGAAGTGAGAGAAGTAACTCACCCCCTCACCATGCCTGCCCCACTTGCCACGACATCCCAAGTCTGGAACAATAACTGTCAGTTCAGGTTCAACTTCTCAGTGATGTCCATATCTGTAATAGTGACTGCTCCACTCTCCACACAGCCTAGACTAATCATAGCAAAGTTCTTGAGCAACTCACCGCCAATGCCCCCTGCACCCACCTGGGAGGAGCACAGCGAGAGGGACAGTGGCTGGTTAGTGAGACTGAGCATAGTAAAGCCACCAGGTAAGTCCACATTCCCCTCAAACCCCCTGATGAGACAGCAAGAGTGTAAGAGGGTCTAGTACTCCACAGTGAAGTCCCAGAGACATAAAACTCGAAGGGCACCTAATGAAGGAGGCCATACAAAGGGAAATAAAGGAGGCCACCAGAGGAGAATATAAGGAGATATATGAGGCTTGTCCTTGGTATAAAAAAATAGAAAATGAGAAGAGATGAGGATATAAGAATCAAGATTCTATCTTGTGCAATGGGAAGAGAATCCAGATACGGCAGCCATAGGCTAGGAGAGGTGAAGGTAGCTAGTGAACAACGTGGTCACTCACCAAGAGGTAATTCTGCCTGTCCAACTTCTCTTGCAGGTCTGAGCCAAATACAGCCACCTGCCCATCATAATAGTTCTGGCACTGAGTCACGTGAAAAGAGGAGTGTCAGACAAGAACTGTATTACCAAGACCCGCAATAGTATGTGTTCCCCCATGGGTTCCACCCACATAGCTGGAGACACTTGTCCTCTGTGAAGGCTTCTTTGTCCTTTGGAAGACACTCAAGGGCATCAAAGTATAGCCACTGTGTAATAGGCATACACTTCCCAGAGCAGGCCTGGGGAGGGGACAGACAGGGCATGTGATCTATATAGTTAATTAAACCATGAAGAGAAGTCAGGAAGGCACCTCGACCATTCACAGCCCTGTCATTCTCCACCCACACAAACCTTCATGACCTCCTGGGCAGCCAGGTCTCCAATAAGGTGCCAGACCCCCAGCAGCCACATATGCCAGTTTCTGAATGAGCTCTTCATCCAAGTCACCCTGCTGTACTGTTGGCATGGCTTGGATTCATAGTTTGTGCTAGGATAACCGATTCTGCTGCATCCTTCTGGTAGCATAAAAGGGACCAAAAGGGAACCAGTCAGGCAGATATGGGAACAGGAAAACATGGGCAAAAAAGTAGATGAAAAAGAATGGTGGGTTTGGGACCTGGAACTCAAGATGGCTTTCTCACCCATGAACCTCTTTTTAGGGCCAAAGGGAATGGCAGTGCTGAGCGCAGACCTGGTGTAGTGCCTAGAAGCCAATGTGAAGCTGGGCAGAGTGAGAATACTTGACAAACTCTTTTACCACAAAATCTGGCTCTGCCAGTGAGGCTGGCAAGGATTTCTGTAAGGTGAGATATCAGGCTCTGAGAAGTGAAAGACCTATATGTGCCTCAACCATATAGCCCATCCTGTCCACATTCTCACTGAGCTGATCTTCTTAGGTACTCTGACCTGGCTAACGATGCCTCCATGGGTGTAGTCAGAGAAGGTGGAGGTATCACAGATACTGAACGCATAGGGACCTAGGTGAATGAGCAGGACCTATGATTATCTATCAGTCCATTCACCAACCCACCTGCCCTGCCCATGCCCACAAATCAACAGTACCACCAAAACAACAATGTAAAAGCCATTCTCTCCCAACTCAGATGTTGGAGACTTTGGCTGTAAGCCCTATTTGTACATCAGAAACCTCTATCCCTTCTGCCCCAGATCAACTGCAGACCCAGTAAGTCCCCTAGGCTAAAGTACCACACTGGAAAATACAAAAGCAAAACCTAAAGAGTTTAAATGATAACTCAAGAAATTCTCTACAATAAATCTCAGAAATAGTAAAGAAACATGAAAAAAAAAACCTAAGAAAAAAAATGACTGCAAAATTAGCATTCATAATTACCTTGCAAACTTTAAAAATTACCATGAGGAGATCAGATTAAACATGGTGGCGTGAGAGACATTCCCAGATCGCTCCCTTTGAAATAACAATAAGATGAACATCTATAACAACAAAAAACACCCCAAATGCACACGAGCACATGTAATGTGGAATCTGCACATAAGAGCTAACACAGGTCAGAGCCCCAGTTATTGAGCAGTTGACCAGGAGAAACAGACGCTGTGTCTTGCAGCCAGAGCTCTACTTAGGATGAGTGAGAAGTGAGGTGTGGAGAGTTCCCTGAACAGCGAAGCCTGAGAGTGCTGTTGACACTGCGTGGTGAGTGGCAGTGCCCAATCATTAGGGAAAAAGACAGAGAAACAGGGACAGTGGAAAAGCAGGAATGGCAGAGAAACAACAGTTGATTTTTACCAGCTGCGGTCGAAAAACAGAGGATGAGCAACAGCCCCCTTGCCCCAACACAGAGGGCCCCTCACCCTATACCCATGGAGACAGAGTGCCACGGAGCCCCAGGGGAATCTGAGCAAACGCTACTGAAACTGTTGCTAACACTGACAGGAATGGAGACTGAGGGTAGCAAGCATATTAAACATCTAGAAGGAAAAAAAAAAGACATTTAGACTTTATATAAAGCAGAGATGCAAGAGGCTTAGACACCTCCTACTGGAAACCAAAAGAAAAACACCTTATTTGCAAAAGGCTAGAGACTATCATAAAATAAATATTCTTTCTAAAAAAAAAAAAAAGAAAAAAGAAAAGCAGAACACAGTTTCGTTAATGCCTACCTAAAACAAACAAACAAAAATAATCATAATTAGGAGTAAGGTGACTAAGCAGGCTGATAAAAGCAGAGGAGTGCAACTCTTACTAAGAACAGGGCATTCTAAGCTTAAAATAAGAAGAGATTTACTTTAAGAAGATAGTAATGAAGTTTCAGCATAGGTAGTGACAAATTGAGACAATGATGACTGAAAAGGGGAAGATTCAAATACCTAAATTCACAAAGAGGAAAGGAGATAAGACATGTGCAGAAGAAAAGGGACAACTGTATATATGCCACTATCCTTTTCATATTTGTAATGATAACCACAGGCTAGATTTATAAAGTAAGTATGTAACATAAAATAAGAAGGATCAGAGGGAAAACCCACAAAAGCTAACCAAAATAAAGAAAACAGAAACATAAGGACAAAAAAGCAATGGAGACATAAATCTACCAGACAGCAAAAATAAAAAGGCTACAAGAAGACCTCATATTTCAATAATAAATCAAAATGTTAATGGAATGGACTCACCACTAAAAAGGCGCAGAGTTGCAGAATAGATCAAAAAACAGAACCCAACCATATATTGCCTCCAGAAGACATGTCTCAGCTCCAAATACAAATACAAAGTCAAAGAGAAAGGGAGGAAAATGATATTTCAAGCAGTTGGCATTCATAGAAAATTTGGGTAACAGTACTAATACTGGACAAAATAGACTTCAAAATACATAAGGCAAAGAAAGATACTGAGGGACACTTCAAAATGATAAAGGGATCATACACCAAAAAGACATAACACTTATTAATATCTATGCTCCCAATCAGGGAGATCCAAAATATGTAAAGCAATTACTAACAGAACTAAAGGCAGAAAGAGACAAAACCCCTCTCATAGTAGGGGACCTAAATACCCCACTGTCAGATATGGACAGATCCTCCAAGCAGAAAATCAATAAGGAAATAACATCCTGAAATGATACATTAAACCAACTGGGCATAATTGACATTTACAGAACCGTCCATCCCAAAACAGCTGCTTATACATTCTTTCCTAGGGCACATGGAACATTCTCAAGGATTTATCAGATACTGGGACACAGAGATAGCCTCAACAAATATAAGAGAGCCTCTGAAGTCATACCACCATGTTGTCTAAATATAATGCTTTGAAACTAGAGATCAGCTGTAAAAAGAAAGCAGGAAGAGCCACAAATACAAGGAGCTTAAACAACTTACTACTGAAGTAAAACTGGCTCAGAGAAGAAAAAGAGAAAGAAAGAAATACATATAAATAAATGATAATGATAGTACAACATATCAAAACTTTTGGGACACGACTAAAGCAATCATAAGAGGAAAGCTCATCATTACAAGCCTACTTCCAAAATCAAGAACAATCCTAAATAAACAACCTAAGACTTCATCTTAAAAAACTAGAAAAGAAAGAAGAAATGATTACTAAAGTCAGCAAAAGAAAATAAATCATCAAAATTAGAGCAGAAATAAAATTGAAAACAAACAAAAAAATAGAAGGAATAAATGCAACAAAGAGCAGGTTTTTGGAGCAGCTTAGCAAAATTGGCAAACCCCTGGCTACACCCCTAAAAACAGAAAAGATAAAGGAAACAATATGAGGATGAAAGAGAGGAAATTATGACAGACACTGTAGAAATGCAAAGGATCATACACGAATACTGTGAAAAAGCATATAATGCCAAATTCAATAACCTAGAAGAATCGACCAGAACTTAGAAAACTATAGCCTTTCTAGACTACATCAAGAAAAAATGGAAAATCTAAATAGTCCAATTAACAAATGGAAATTGGAACAATCATCAAAAACCTCCAGAGAATTCTCTACCAAATATTCAAACATTTGATACCTATTCTCCTCAAACTCTTTCAAAAAATTGAAGAGGAGGAAATATTTCTCAACTCATGTAATAGGACCAGTAATACAATAGCACAGGTTTTGTCACCAAAACCTGGTAAAAACACAAGAAAAGAAAAATACAGAATAATATCTCTTATGAACACAAATGTAAAAATTCTAAATAAGATACTAGTGAACCAAATATAGCAACATATTAAATTAATTATACACCGTGATCAAGGAAGCTTCATCACAGAGGCACAGGGATGGTTCAACATATGGAAATTGATTTAAATACCACATAAACAAATTAAAAATAAGAATCATAGGATCATAACAATAGATTCAGAAAAAGCCATGGTCAAGATAACAATAAGCAGATACAGCCATTTCTGGATACAAAATTAATGCTCAAAATCCATAGTGTTCCTATACCCTAATAATAAAGTAGCAGAAGAAGAAGTGGGAAAAATAACTATAATTACAACAAAAAGAATAAAATAAATCTAATGAAACAAGTGAAGAACCTATATAATGAAAACTGTAAGGCCCTACTAAAAGAAATTGAAAAAAATACAAAGAAATAGTAATATATTTTGTGTCCTTGGATTGGAAAAATCAACATAGTTGAAATGACCTATTATCTTAAGTACTGTAAGTATTTAGTACAATCCCCATCAAAATCCCACCAGCATTTTTTAAAGAAATACAACTGAAAGATCATCAGATTTGTAATGGAAGCACCAAAGACACTGAATTGCCAAAGCAATCCTGAGAAAAAAGAATGAGCCTGGGGGCATCACTCTGCCTGACCTCAAATTATGCCTCAAAGCAAGAGTAATCAAAATTGCATGGTCTTGGCAGAAAAACCGACACACAGAACAGTGGAACAGAATTGAGAGTCCAAAAGTAAATCCATATTCACATGGGCAAATAATTTTTGACAAAAACAAACAAACCGACAAACAAAAGCATTCAATGGGGAAAGAAAAGCCTCTTCAATAAATGGTGCTGGGAAAACTCGAAAGCAACCTGCAAAAGAATAAAACTAGACTTTTGTCTATCAACACACACCCAAATGAACTCAAAATGGATTAAGGACCTGAATATGAGACCTAAAAGAATAAAATGCTTTGAAAAAAATATAAGATGAAAGTCAGGGACCTTGAATTTAAAGAGGGTTTTATGATTTTGATCTAAAAAGCAAGTGAAGGAAAAGCAAAAATAAACAAATGGGACTACATCAAACTAAAAAGCTTCTGCTCAGCAAAAGAAACCATCAACAGGTAAAGAGACACCCGTCCAAATGGGGAAATAGATGTGCAAGCAAAACTTCCAATAAGGGGCTCTTATCCAAATTATACAGAGAAATCATAGGACTCAATAACAAAAAAAACAAACAAAAACCAATCCGATGGGCAGAGGACCTGAACAGACACTACTCCTTAGAGAACATACAAATAAATGTGGCCAACAAATAAATGAAAAGATGTGCAACATCACTAGTTATTCAGGAAATGCAAATCAAAACCACAATGAGATACCATCTGATACCTGTTAGAATGGCTATAATCAACAGTACAAGTAATAAATATGGGAGAGGGTCTGGAGAAATACGGCCTCTCGTACACTGCTCGTGGGACTGCAAATTGGTACAGCCACTATGGAAATCAGTATGGAGGTCTTTCAAACAACTAAGAATTAATCCACTAGATAATCCAGCAATCTTTCTCTTGGGTATTTACCCGAAAGACTTGAAAATTACTATCTGAAAAGATATTGACACACTGATGTTCATAGGAACATTATTCACAGTGGCCAAGATATGGAAGCAACCAGAGTGTCCTGTGAGAGATGATTGGCCAAAGAAGCTGTGGTACATATATACAATGGAATATGACTCAACCATAAGAAGAGATGAAATACTGCCATTTGCGATAACATGTATGGACCTCAGAGATAATCATCATGCTAAGTGAAATAATCCAGACAGAAAAGCCTGAAAATCACATGATATCACATATGTGGGCTATAAACCTAAAAAGCAAACAAATGAATAGGACAATCAGAGACTTATGGACATGGACCATGGACCAGTGGTTACCAGAAAGGAGAGGAGATGGAGAGAGAGAGATAAAAAAAAAGAAAGGAAATGTTTAAAATTATGTATATATAATACAAAAAAAGTGGGCATTTAAAAAATAATAAAAGAAATAAAAAATTACCAGACCATGAGTCTGTGCCTTAAAATTTCAAGAAATTTGTAAATTTGGGGGCTGTTATTGATTCCAAAACTTGTTTTGGCCCCACAACTTGGTTGGCTATGTGCAGTTTTCACTTGTAGTAATTTGTGTATTTAAAGTCTTCCAAGTATCTCCTTAATATAGTTATGATTTTCTAGAGATTTTTGTGTCACATCAAATATTTCAAACAGCACTTTTAATGTTATTGCTCTGATTTTATATAATGGATGGATTAAAAAATTAACACACCAAAAGATGAGCAAATTGGACACAGGAAAAGGAAATATTCAATATCCAATAAAAAGTCAAAAAGTAAAAACTCAATGGCATAATAACACATGGCTTTCGGAAAGAGAAGATCAGGTTGGAGGAAGTGAGAAAGCATTATTTTGAAAAAAAATTGTGACCACTAACTTCAAATTTGATAAGCCATAAACACACAGAGAACATAAATTCAATAAACAACAAGCAGAAAAACAAACATGGAAAAAACTACACTAAAATACATCATAATCATATTGCTTAATGTCAGGGAGAGAAAAGCAGCATATTACCTACAGAGAAACAAAGATGGAATGGCAGCAGGAAAATATGAGAGCAACATCTTTAAAGCAATGAAAAATGTGTCATTCTGGAACTCTACACCCCACAAAAAATATCTTTCAACACACCCACGAAATAAAGACGATTTCAAGCTTACATTTAAAAACTCCATGATTCACCACCAGAAAAAACTCACATTATGACAAATGTTAAAAGGGCAACCCCTCTTTGTAGAAGGAAAATGATACCAGATGTAAAACATAGATCTACAGAGACAAGAGAAAGTAGTACACTGGAAAATGGTGGACATGGGTAAAAATAAACTTTCTTCTTTCTCTTCTTTTAAATCACTTTTTGGAAGAAGTTACAGAATATGGAGACAAGTGTATTTGGAAGCTTTACGAATTCCCATGATAATACATATGTGAACAATGGCAATGGTGAATCGGCCAACAGTGAAATTGTTGTGTTCTGAGGCCCTTTTTCATGTGTAAAGCAGTGGAGAAAAGGATTACTTTGAGACTACGCTATAACACTGAAAGTTGTATACTCACACTTTCTAAAGTAAGCACTTCTCTAAAAAACAGAGGTACAAGCAAGAAACCAAAATGGAAATCAAATCAAACACCAATGGTAGTAAAACCCTCTTTGGCCACTGGTTCAACATACACCTCTCTCGTAAGCTCCCTTTCATGCAATACTAGTCCTCCTAAGTCCTAGCTCAGATTTCAAAGAGGCAGTTCGCTATGGCCTTTTGGCACACCTGCGACTACCATACGTGAACAGTCACCTCCTGGCCTCTGGGTGAGCACATATGCTAGAGTCACCTCTCATTTGCTCCAGAAAACCTGTCCTGCCCTCAGCCCCTGGCTTACTCTTAGAATGTTCATCTGCATGGGCAGGTGCTGCTTGAGTTAGTTCTATGCCTCTGAACTTCTGTGAAGCAGACAAAGTCTCTTGCTCTTGAACTCCGGTGCTAGACCCTCATCCAGGCAGGTGACAAACACTCAGGGCTGTCCTGCTTTGAAGAGAAGTTAGTTCTCAAAGATAGACCTAGGGGCAACACAGGAGCAGACAGAAATGACAACTGCTGCCTCCACTTCAGGCCTGACAGCTTCTTGGTAAACTATAGAAACCACAGCACTGGAGGAGGCTGCTTCCCACTGGAATCCACATGAGGGTCATTTCCCTGTCAAATCACAGAACAATTGTTTACAGCAGGGAGTGCAGAATTGACACTGCCTCAGACCCATTCACCCAGGGGTATTCCATGTGCCAAGCTCCAAGATGCAGGTAAATCTTTGCCAGACAAACATAGAGCACATCACTGCTGTCAACCAAAAGGTGTTGCTCATGCCCCTGCAAGAGCGCTGAACATGCCACAATCAAAAACCTAATTGGCTGAGGGAAGCTTTGAGTGCCAGGGGTTTAGGGCCTTGGCATGTAGGCTGGAAGGAAAGGAAGAAGAATGTCACCATTCAAAAGCTCCCATGTATCTGTCAACTCCAGCTTGATTCCCAATGACTGTGACAGAAACACCCAAAATGCAGTTGTTCCTCCTCCCATGGTGCACTTCTGCTAATTACCACCATGCACAGAAAAGAAAAGGGAGCCCACACAGTAGGGCTGCCAGATATTAGAGTTGAATGAAGGGCAGCAGAAAAACTAAAGCAAAAGGCAAACATCAGGGTGAGGGTGGGGAAGTGTCAGAACTCAAGTTCTGGCCGGGGTTCTAGCTCTCTTCTATAAACACTATATTAAGGTAATGACATACATCGCTCTTTAGTGAGCGAGACCCACTAAAGAAGTGGAATCCTCAGATCGATGAAAAGAAAGGCCAAAGGTACCAGGGAGAGAGAGTTTGGAGACCAACTACTTAACTTCTGAAAAAACACCCATCCTTTGCCTGCCCTCAACCTCTTCTAGGAGAGACAAAGAAAAATAAGTCACATTCTGTTTTTGCTCAGAGTCCTAGGTGTGCCTGCCAACCCCACATTTACATTTCAAGGCCTCTGCAATGATGACAATAACATGGACCTGGAGGACATCATGTGCTGAGCAAAGAACTAAATCAGGACAGAGAAGCCTGGTCCAATACCATATGCTGTCACTATATATATGGATGTTGAAACCAAAGAAATGAGCAAACACAGTACAAAAAACTGACTCATCTTCATGTATACAGAGAACAAATCAGTGGATTGTTCAGGTTGCAAAGCCTGGGTATAAAAAGATGAAAAGTACAAATTAATAGTCGCTACAAAAAGACATGAAGATGTGGAATACGACACAGGTAAGCAGTGAAGAATCAGTAATACTGTAATGGCTGTATATGGAGCTGGGGTGCCAATTTGGGGAATTACCTTCCCAGTGAATTATATATAATGCTCTAACCACTGGACTGTACACACCAGAAGCTGATAAGTAATTCTTGAAAACAAACCATCAACGCAATTCACCACTTAGCCCTGATGAGAGTAGGAATGTCTGAGTTTACTTCCTCATTCACCAAGATGATTTCCATCTCCCAGCATGACCAGTTCCAGTACCTCCTGACCTCTGTGGTGAAACATCACAGGGCAGGCACATCAGCACCTACAGCTCCTCCTTCCCATCCAGTTATTTATTGAATACTTGCCTGAAGCTTTCCATGTGTCAACTGGCTATTCTAAGTGTTTAACACTCACAGTAACTCCCATTGGTTTTGCCATATTGTTCCTTGTTTCCCCAATAGAAAAAACTAAGTTCACTGTCATCATACAACGAGAAGTGAGCTCTCACAGACCAAGGCAATTTGGCTTTCAGGGTTCAGGGTTTTTAACCACTCTATCTAGCCACTTCTTTCTCTCCTTGAAACATGGTGTGTGTGTTTCAAAAGGATGCAAGTCCAGGTCCTTGCCCTCAAGCCTCCCCAGTAGGACAAAAAACCTGACACACAAGGCTAGCTCCAGTAAATGAATTCTAAAACAAACAAGGCAGTAATTGGACCTGAGAAAATTAAAAGGCAGGGTGATGCTCCAAGGAACCTTAGAAACCACTTGCTAGGAAGTCCCTCAGTGAGGGACCCAGTATAGGTAGCAAATGACAGTGCACATAGCTTTTTGAACTCAGCAAGGTGGGGGCTGTGATACCTCAGGCCTCAGCTTTACTAACGTCTTCCTCCCACAAAGGAGAGACCACACGAGGGTACAGGTGCAGTGGGAAAAAGTGAAGTGGATGCAGAATCCAGTAGGGCTGGTGCCCCATGCAGGGGGGAGAAATGTCAAAGAGGGTACCTGGGACCACTGGGCAGTGTCCCTGGTCAAGCCTGTGACAGCTTTGACCCCAGCAAAGATAATATTCTTGGCAATCTCTGGCACACCTAGGTCCTGAGGCCTGACACCAGGAAACTGGAAGTCTGAGATGCACCATTGCCTCATGGCTCCAATACATACCTGACTCTGTCATTACAGGGGAGACCCCAATGTCAAGACCTCCACCCCTAACCAACCCCTGTAACTCTCTATGCCCTGTCCTTAATTCACTGCATCCCAAGGCTTAGGCACACTTGTGGCTTACGGGAGTATAGAACTTCATCAATGTCTGCTTCACTGCTCCTTTTTTTTTTTTTTTTTTTTTTTTTTTTTTGGCATTCCTCTAAGTATGAAGCAAAAAAGAAACAGCGTTTCAGGGGACATGCAGAAATGAAGCTTAGACAGGTGATCTGAAAGACATTTTGCTGTCCTCCACCTCGGCTACCACCTGGCCTAGGGTGTCTCTGTAGGGAAAATACACTCAGGTTGCCAGGGCCTGAGGGGCCCTTTGTATAACACTTAATAGGGCAGAGGACCAGAAGAACTTCTTGGTTTTGAATCCAGCCCAGACACACACACAATTTTTGGATGGTGGCAAGCTAGACAGCTGAGGGTCAGAGATGGTGCAGATGTGGTGGGCTAACGCTTGTTAGAGAAACTCAGGCTAGGCAAAACAAAATATTAACAAATTAGTAGCAAACCATTTTAAAGGGAAGAAAGGGAAAGGAAAATGTGCTTGGCACAAGGGCTGCTCTGATGCGGTGGGAATTTCAGGAGTCTGAGCTCAGGTAGGTTTAGGGCCTAAGGACATGACTGTGAAGATGGTGGCTCTATTCTGGAGGTCGGGCTAATGCGTCTCTGACCAGCAATGCTGGCTGGGGCCCAACGAGTGCCGGAAAGTAGCGTAGAAGCTGAGCGCTTTCTAAACTGAAGGCGAGTGGATATTTTGAAAGGCTCCAAGGGAAAAAGCCTGGGAGCTTTGCAGCAAGCGAGACAGAAAAGACTGGCCTCAGAGGCGGAATATTGGAGCTCACAGGTGGAGGGGAACTGCTCATCATTCCTTAACAGTGCCTGGTTTCAGGTTATGAAATTTCCACTCTGCCGCCAGGGCTGCCGGATTTCCATTCCGCAGACTCCCTGACTCTTAGCAGCTTCACGTGCCCATCCGCTGCCTCGGAATCTCCTCTTCTGCACCCTCATAGGAGTGACAGCTTCCATCTCATAACTCTGTTTCAGAATGAGTTCTGAAATCTGGAATCCTAGTTATATGGAAGTAAGATAAAATTAAAAGTCCGCGACTGGTGTTAAAAGTTTAGCATATAACTGTCTTGGGCAAGTATGCAAACAGCATCACGTTAATGCAATGCAGGTGCTATGGGAAAATACTGATAGAGTAACACACATATTTTATATTAACATGAAGTTAGTTGTGGATGAGGAGATTTTTCACACACCTGAGAAAACCCTCTTTGAGGGGCTGTAATTTCGTAAAGGAGTAGTCTTAACGACACTCCAGAGTGGATGCTGCAAAAGTGGCAAAAATCTGGATGCTAGCAGTGAAAAGCAGAGGCAGGGCACCATATAACAAAGCTTTAGGTACACTGTAATCCCCTTGATGCATTTCTTGTTTAATAATTAAAAATCAGCATCAACTACTTGCTCCTACATTGGCACACAACCCTTGAGTCTTTTGGTATATTGTTGTTGACATCCTCAGGAAATCATTTCGGAATTCCCCATAGAAACCAGCTTCTTTTTCAGGGCTTTTCTTGGTGGAAAGTTTGATTACAAACCTTCAATGCCCTTTTTTGCTAAGCAGGCCTATTCTGATTTTCTACTGTTGTAAGTTAGTTTCTGTCACTTGTGAAGTTTTGCTTAATGTTTGACTATTTTATTCGATGAAATCTTTAAGTTGGCATGTAATTGTCCATACTACTCTGTTATCATTACCTTACTTCTATAAGGTTGGTAGTAAGTTATCTCATTTCTTTCCAGCTTTAGTAACCTGAGTCTTCTCCTCTCCTCCTCCCTTGATCAGTCTAGCTAAGTCTTGGCAATTTTTGTTTCATTCTTTTCAAAGAAACCAAGTCAAAAGTTTGGTGTTTGCCTCATTTACTCTGTTTTTCTACCCTGTTTCATTTATTCCCACACTAATTTTTATTGTTTTTCTCTTCCTCTTTGCTTTTGGGCTTAGTTTTGTTTTCTAGTTCCTCTAGATGAAAGGGTAGGCATTTTAGAGTTTCTGAAATCTTTCTTTCTCTGTAGGTAGGCATTCACATGCTATAATTTTTCCTTCCTGGGTACTGTATCGTCCTCACTACTTGTCGTTAAAAAGTGATCTCTGCAACTCTCTGTGAAAGACGAAACATGTTGTGGATTCAAGGAATGGAGAGACAGAACACACAGTGCTGTAAGCAGGAGGCACCATTTATTGCTGCAGGCACTTGGCTCTGATGATTCTCATCAAAAAGGCTGAGCCCCAATTGTAACTCTAACTTAGAAAGTTTTATAGTCTTGTCATGGCCATATAGAACTATAAGCATATAAGAAAGAATACTTAATTAGTCATGGCAAGCTAGTGAACAAACGGTGGTTGTTACTTGTTGAGGTGGGGGAGAAATAAGTCAGGAACAAACCTATCTCACGCAGGAAATGGCCAGGGCAGGGTCAGGGCTGCCACAATATAACCAAAACCTATTTTACTGTGGGCTCAATGATATAAACAACAGTCAAGGTCCTATATTGACTGATCTACCAGCCCATCAGCCTCTCTCAACAGAACAACGTTGGCTGAGACATTTGAGGATCATGGCTATGCCAAGCTTTCTTCCATGCCCTCTTGGAAAGTATTTTTCAAAAATTCTTGTGGATTTCCTCTTTAACCCCTGGTTATTTGGGGCATGTGTCAGTTTTCACATGTTTTCAAATTTCCATCCATTTCTTTCTCACCCACTTTCCAATGTGTCAAGCAGAAAATAACCATTCAGTTTCTCGGAACCTGTTTCTATCACTTCTATTTATGAGGTCCACTCTTGAGTGTGTTCCTCCTCGTTTGTTTGGGAGGATATCTCTTATGCACTTTGATGGTAGCCGTGTTTTCTACATGTCTGTTGGATCCAAGTGATTCAGGGTATTATGTAAGCGGTTCTTCAGAAACCTTTTTGTTTTTTCCATAACACATTATTGCCTATGTTTTTTTTGAAAACTATTTTTTCCTCAACATATTATCATTTTTTCTCATTCAGTGTTTTTGTAATCTGTAAGCAGTTAAGTGAAACTAGAATATTTAAAATTCTTTATATCTTTTGACTAGTTGGACTTATTTATCACTTCCTGTAAGGTCTTTTTTTCATCTCTAATTTTATTAGTTTAATTCTTAATTTAATTTTACTATTTTATTTTTACTAAAATCTCTTTTGTTCTGCTATTAGTATCACTCATTACAACAATCTTTTTGGTTACTGATTGTATGGGGAAAAACATGTATTTACATAGTTTACTTTAAAATTTATTTGTCTTTTTGTCGATAGCATGTAGTTTTGTCTTGTATTTTTAAAAAAATCTCCTCTGCCAATCATCTTGTAACTGGACATCTTCTAGTTAAAAGACTACCATTTAAATTTACAATGTTCTTCCTTTTTGTATATATATTATAGAGTCATTTTCTCAGGGTTCTGTGGATACTACAGTAGACATTTGAAATGTATAACAATCTAGTTCAATTAATAAGAGCTTTAATTTTAATGGTAGACAACATTTTGCTTCTGTATATTTTATTGACTTTTTTGTGATATTTTCACACATTATATCTTCTTCATACACTGTGTTCCAAGTAAAGCACAGATTTATTACAATAATTTCTCTCATGCAGCTTGTTCTTTTCAATGTAGATACTAAGAGGGATGTCACCTCATTAGTTTCCTTTTGTTGCTGCAACGCATTATCAGAAAATGTAATGGCTGTAATAAGATGAATTATTCTTCACAGTTCTGGGTGCTTCAGAAGTCCAAACTCCATTTTTTATTGGAAATAGCTGAAGTCAAGTGTTGCAAAGTTATTGGCAGAAGTGGTTTCATCTGAAGACTCTCAGCTATGTTTTAAGATATGTCTTTGGCCTTTACTGCCTTGAAGCCACCTCTGTACCCCCTTCTGCTTGCTTTCAAATACATTTATCATATTCTTTTGCTTCTGGTTAATAACACTCTCACTCCTGACATATTGACTCTTCTTGCAGTACTCAGACCCATGGAGTGCAAGTCCAGTATTCATTCTCTCAGCTCAAAGCTCTCACCATTTAATCGTATCATCTGCAAAGTTGTTATTGTGTTGTTGTTGTTGTTGTTGTTGTTGTTGTTGTTCGTCATTGTTGTTTTGTGGGTTTTTTTCTATACACAAAATAAAATCCACGGATTCTGAGATTTTGAATGTGGACATATGTGGTGGCTATCATTCTGCGGTTTCTAGCACGATTCATACACAGAACACTTTTTAAACTGGTGTTTGGTATTTATGGACAGAGTTACATTTTCTGGATGCTCCTTCTGTCTGTGGATTTGAACTACTGTCAAATATTGTTTTGTTTTTAGTCTGAAGAGCTTCTTCTAGGAATTCTGCCTTCTGCTAGGGCAAATATATTAGCAATAGATTCTCTCACGTTTTTAAATCTAGGCTTGTCTCTAGTTTTGTCTTCATTTCAAAACACTTCCGGCTCCAGGTATTAAAATTCTTGCTCGACAAAGTTATTTTCTTTTCAGGACTTAGAGTAAGCCACCCCACTGCCTCTGCCCTGCATGCTTTCTCCTGGGAAAATTAGTACATATCTCTATTAAGAATCTCTTTGTATGTGAGGAATGAGTTGCTATTATTCTGCTTTCTAAGTTTCTACTTTTGTCTTGGGCTTTGAAATGAGTAGATTACACAGGTGTCTTGGTATAAATCTCTTTGAATTTATTGTACTTTGGGATTTTTTGAAGCTAGTTGAATAGTGTAGATCATTGTTCGTCATCAAACTTGAAATGTTTCTTGTCATTACTTCTGCTAACTTTACTTCTGGATTTTATAATTGATTCATAACCTCCAGGAGAAGATCCTTTGCATTAAGTGAGCTCTCCAAATTGCAGATAATCTACAGGTAGTGGCATATTTGCATGTGAGATCTTCCAAGGAACATCTCAGATGCATAAAATCTTGACTTGAGTTTATGAAAGGAATGTCAAATATTATTTTTAAAAGTGCTACCACAAAGCAGGTAGAAAAAGGTGGAGGGTAAGTGATTAGGTATTAGTTAACACCTGCCAAACAGGATGCTGTTACCGTGATTGAGGCATGCCTTTTGTTTAGTACATTTATTTGTTTTGGAGTGGTTTAAATAAACCTTTCTCTGGCCTCTTCTGCAAAATTTTGTCAATGCCAAAGTTTTGTGACAGCTGATCTTGACAAATCTGGAGTTTCTGTACTGGAGGTTCTCACTCTCACTCTTCTGGATATGTAATTATTACTTGTCTCCTGAGGAAGAAAAAGGAGTGACTCAAATGAGTCTCAGCTTATAAGTGACTGGAAAGAGGTCTTGAGACTTTGTGTGATAACCATACCTGACCACTAGTTTCCAACTGTGTAAACGGTGTGCAGACATCTCAGCTTCTAGGTGCCTCAGATTACTTCCATAAAAAATGAGAAGGTGATACATATTGAATGAGTATCACTTACATGGGTAGTCCTCCCAAAAGACTTCTAAATTCCAACCTCAGAATCTTTCATATACCATCTCCTGCAAGTCGTGCCCTCAAAATAGACACCCCTAAGTGGCAATATGTTCTCGTAGACCCAGGTGCAATACATTGAGAGGAACCTGAAGTACACATATTTATCAGGCAAACAGGCTTTCTAGGGTCGGTAGAGATACTGTATTAAATCTGTTATCACCCCTTCACAGGCACTGGAGATATTCTCCCTGCTTGATAATAAGTTAAGGCCGCAGAGCAGAAGAGCAGCCACTAAATACATATAAAGTGCTCAGATATCCCATGACACACATGTTAAAATGCTAGTATGATTAACATTTATAGTAAAACATTACTTATTAAGTTGCAATGGAATTATGACATCTAGTTAAGACTCATATTCTGAGCAGCATTCTCCACTGCAAAGTGCCCCATGAGTATTTGCTGTTGTTATTCACTGTCCTCATGTCCACCCATGGGTACTACAAAAAAAAATGCTCAAGATCACACAGCTGATACACAATAAGCCTAGAATTTGGAATTCAGAGCCTTTGTAGTTAATTGATATGGACCATGAAGGTTTTACTCCTCACATATACAGGAAGGACTGAGCTCATTCTCTGAATGCAAGGCTTGAAAACCCTATTACCTGGTAAGGGGACCATACACATGGTTTATATGCATGGGTAAGTAGAGGCCTTTATTCTTTGTGAGATATGGTACAACTACTCTTAATAGGGCCTTTTAAATTGGAGGTTTACTCTCCTTACAGCATGCTCTCCCTCACAAATAACTAGCCCAAGAAATTTGGTACAACAATATTCTGCACATGCAAGGCATAATTCCCACTCCTTAATCCCTGAAAGAAGTGCCCATCACCTCTGAATGATGGAATAAAGTTGTAGCCAGAGACGGCCTGGTGATACCGTTTCCAAAATTTCACAGGAAAAGAACTCAAAAGACTGTCAATAGTGTCCCTTTTCAGCCTGATTTGAAGACTATTTTTTCAAAAACTGAAAACTCCAGAACAAAAACCGAACCCTGATGTGTCCAACCCTCATTGCCCAAGGTCCCCAAGTGATCAAAAAGATCTCTGGTGATACTGTATAACTCTGGTCCTCCAAAGGTTACTTTATAACTTTCCTGTCATATTTCACAAGGACCCTTAGTGAAATGAATTTTTCTGTAAATCCTGGCCTTTGGTAGAAAAACCTTTTGAATCTCCACCCAAATCTACCTCCCTCATTGGTGAGAGCATCTCAACATGTTGCATGCTATTCAAATATTAATGCTTAGAACCCCAATCGTCCCAAACCCTACTTTCCATGCGTAGTCTCCCCAAAAGACTCCTACAATCCTCAAACACCACCTCCTATAGTTTTCCCTCAAAAAAATAATAGACAACCCTAAGTGACAAACATTGTCTGTAGACCCAGGGCACACATCATGAGGACCCGTGGAGTATACACACACACTTTGGCCAAAAAATGCTGTTTAGGGCTGTAGGGAAACTGTATTAATCCTGCTTGGCTTTCTGCATAGAAACAGAAAGATAGCCTTCCTGATGGTGAGATAAGCCAGGGCTGTTAGAGCAGAAGAGTAGTGGCTAATACTAACACTACCATAGAACATAGATGTGGTTTCAAGAAGTTCAACATATGAAGCCAAGGAGGCCTCATAGGCTAGGGCTTTTCCCTGCCACACCTGGCTACCAAAGAGTGAAAGTCCAAAACCCTTCTAGATCTGCAGACTTTCAAATGATGTGATGGTTCCATGTGATATACCCTCCTGAACTATCTGGCTGAAGATCAAAAGAGGACTCAAGGCACATTGTTTTGGAAGTGTGAAAGGCCTAGGGAAGGGATATAAAAACCAAGCATAGAAGTCTCTCAATGCTGTAATTTCATGTTAGTGCATTTAATCTTTTAAAACACATATCTCTCTGCTTCATGGAGGATATTCTAATTGAAAGTAATAAAACATGACAAAGAAAAAATATGTCGATACCATTTACTTACATTTAAATTTAATTTGTCAATTCCAAAACACCACGCTGGACATATTTCAATATTTATACTATATAAATTTATACATTATTTGTATTTGCATTTAAAAAAATATGTAAACATGCTACATATTCTCTTACTGCTATATGTACATATTTATAAGTTCGGTGGGGCATGTATGTAAGTTTATAGATATGTATAACATAAATATGTGTGTGTGTTGGTGTGTAAAAGTATATGCTTTCGTATATTTATGGACCTATGAATATATTTGATGGAAGTAAGGTACGTCTAGGTGACCTGAGGGAACAAGTTGCAAAGTCCATTGAACAAAGCTTTTACTGTAAGTAAACATTAGCCACTCGAGGAAAAAGTTGGCACAAAGGCCTCGTAGATAAGTAAACGTAAAGTTAGTGTGTTGTGAAGCGGTAATTATATTTATATAAGATAACCTGAAACTGGAGTACAGTTTGTAAAAATCTTTACTTTCACTTGACGCCTGAGGTAGGTAATTTGCCATATGTGCCAATTCTGTCTCTGTATTGGTGGCAATGATCATTATCTGTTCCCAGAAGCTATTTATAACTAACTTGAAATTCATGACAGTGCTTGTCAAACCTAAAAGCTATTAGTGTTTGCCAGTCTGATAAGTGAAAAATAGAAACTTTAAATAAATGGATGTTTAAAATGGTGTTTTATTATTAAAAATTTAAATGTTGTGCATCTCCTTACTTTTAATTAATATTAACATCGTCGTTTTGTGAACACATATTATGTTCTCTTGTTTTATTATAGTATCTTTTCTTTTTCATTCTTTTCTCTTGAAACTAATTTATTTTTGATGGTGAGCATTGCTTAAAACCATCTGGTTAGTTTCAGCTGTACATTTTCATGTAGGGCAAACACACACACGTGAACACACACACACGCCACAGACACACACAGACACACACACAAATTGTGTGTGTTCACCTCCATTAAAATTCTTTTTCTGTCACCACATATTATTCAACCCCTTTTACTTCATCTGTCTCCACTTCTAATTACCCTCTGGGTAAACTACTAGTCTATTGTCCATATGTCCATGTTTGTTGCTTTTAAGTTTCTATTCCACATGTAAGTGATATCAAGTGGTTTTCACTTTTCTGGTAGTGGTTCCTTCTTGCTTAGCATGTTTATTATTACTCGAGGTCCATCCATGTTATCAGAATGACAGTATTTCATGTCATCTTATGGCTGAGCTATATTCCATCATATATGTGACGCAGCTTTTATAAACTCATCATCTATCGTAGGACACTTCAATAGCTTCCATGTCCTGGCCACAGTGAATAATGCTGCGATGAACATCAGTGTGCAAATATCTTTTTTGGATATGAGCTTTCAAGTCCTTGGAATAAATACCCAATAATAGTATCAACATTACATCTGCTATGGTAGATCAATTCTGTAGTTTTCAGGAAGCGTCACATACTGTTTTTCTAGCTTGTGGCTACACCAATTTAATTTGGTGCAATCCCACCAGCAGTCTATGCGTGAGTGTCTTTTTCTCCGTATCCTTTCAACAACATTTGTCCTGTTGATTATAGCTTAATTCTAAAAAGTGCGTAAATGATTCTCTCGTTGCAGTTTAGATTTGCAATTTCGTCAATAAATTCAGTGATGATGAGCATCTTTTTCATATATTTGTTGACCATTTGTATGTCCTTTAGGGAGAAGTACCTGTTCGTGGGGTCCTCTGCCCATATTTTGATTAATCCGGATCTTGTTGTTGTTGTTGTTGTTGTTGTTGTTGAGACGTATGAGTTCTTTTGTATATTTTGAATCATTAGACCCTTTATCGGTGGTATTGATTGCAGTTTATTTTACCATTTTGGATGGTTGTCTCTTTACCTTATTGAGGATTTCTTTTGTTGAGCAGAAACTTTTAGTTTTATGTAGTCCCATTCATTTATTTTGCTTTTCTCTCCTTGCCTTTGAGGTCAAATTCATAAAATCCTCTTTAAATCCAAGCAGATGCTTGAGTTTCGCTCCCATTGCTATTTCTTCTATGTATTTTATTGTTTCGGGTCTTATGTTTAAGCTCTTAATCCATTTTTAATTAATTTTGGTGTGGTGTTAGGACAACAGACTAGTTTCTCTTCATTCTTTGCCGGGTGGCTCTTAGCTTTTCCCCGCATTATTTATTAAAGAAACTTTCTTTTATCCACTACATGGTTTTTGCTTTTTGGTGAAAAATTATTTTTCCACATAAACGTGAGTTTACTTTGGACTCTCAATTCTGTTCCACCATCTACTTTCTCTGCCAAAACTGCAGTTTGTATTAGTGTTACGGTCAGTATTCTTTAATGTCAGGGACTGAGTTGTTATGACTTTTGCCTTGATCTTTTCTCTCTCAAGATGGCTTTGGCAAACATCACATGATTTTTGTCTCCATTTCTTTAAAAATGTTGATGGGATTTTGTGGGGATGGAATTAAATCTGTATAATGTTTTAGGTAATGAGATCATTTTAATTATGTTGATCCTTCCAATCCAAGAAGACAGAATATGTTTCATTTCTTTTGCATCTTCTTCCACCATTATTTTTTGTAAAATAGAGTCTTGTAGTTTTCATTATATAGGTCTTTCACCAGTTTCATTAGATTTATTCTTATAGGGCATACATTATTCTATTTATTTTTATTTAATTTAATTTCATTTTATTTTATTTTTGCTATGTTTGCAAAAGAAAATTTTTTTTTCACTATTTTTGGACAATTCATTTTTAGAGTATAGGAAACGCCTATGGTATTTGAACGGTTGATTTGTACTCTAGAAACTTTATTATTGCTTGTCATAGTTTCTTGTGGACTGATTTACAGTTCTCTATATGAGAATTATGTCATCTTGCAAATAGTAAAAAGTTTGACTTTTCATTTCCTTTTTGGATGCCTTTTCTATCTTTCTCTTGCCTGATTGTACACTGTAAGCTAGAACTTCCGAAGTTATATTGAATATTTAGTGGGTGACAGTGGACAGCCTTTGCCTTTGTTCCTCCCTTGGCTTTTAGAGGGAAGATTTTAGTTTTCACCATTCAGTGTAATGTTGGCTGGAGGATTTGTCCTATATGGCCTTTACTATGTTAAGGCACTCTTCCTTCTCTACTGATTTTGTTCAAGGTTTTGATCATAAATGGATGCTATATTCCTTGTTTGGAAGGTTTTTCTGCATCTTATTGATATAAAACATATGATTCTTTTTTTTCCTTTCTGTAAACAAAAAATGGTGTATCACATAGTCTATTTGCAAAGTTATGTTGCACTCATCTCTGTGCCTCTGGGATGAAGCTTACTTGGTCATGGTCTATAATCTTTTTAATATGTTGCTTTATTCAGATTGTTAAAGATCTTATTTAGAATTTTGCATCTATGTTCATGAGAGATATTATCTGTAAGTTTTTTGGCCTTGTGTTATCATTACCAGGTTTTGGTGCTAGAGAAGGAGTTTGAGGAGAATAGGTATTGATATCTTTGAATGTTTAGTAGAATTCACTATGAATCAGCTGGTCCTGGAAGTTTCCTTTTGTAGGTTTTTGACAGTTTTCAAACTGCTGATTGGGGTCTATGTAGATTTTAAGTCCTTCTGATGTAGTGTAGGAAGGTTGTATATTATTAAAGCACTGGTCCTTTTTTTCTAGGTTATTAAATTTGGTGTTATATACTTTTTATAGAATTCCTCTGTATGATTCTTTGTAAGTTTGGTGGTGTCTGTCCTAATTTTCTCTCTCTTTTCGTCCATGATTTTTTTACTTGTGTCTGTCTTCTTTTTTCTTTAGTGAATGGTCAGGGGTTTATAATATTCTTAAGCATCTAGAAAAGAACCAGTTCTTTTGTTACATTTCTTTCTTCTATCGATTTTTTTTGTTTTAAATTTTATTTATTTTTGCCTCTAAAATGATTTCTTTCCTTCTCCTAAATTTAGGCTCTATTTCTTTCCTTCTCCATTTGTAGTTTTTGAGGTTAATGTTAAGTTGTTTATTGGGCTCATTCTCAGCCTTTTGGAAGATATGCCTCATAATGATATGCTGAACTTTCTACTTATGAGACTGCTTTCTTACCACCGTCCTGCAAAAATTTTGATATGTCGTACTATCATTAGCATTCATTACTATGTCTCACTTGATCTCTCTTTTTATTTCATCTCTAACCCAGTTTTTTTTTCAGTAGTATGTTGTTTAATCTTCATGTATTTTTGGTCTCTAGCCCAGCTTTCTTTTACAGCCGATTCTCTAGCTTCAAAAGATTACATGTGATCGGCTAATACGATTGGTATGATTTCCACCTTCTAATATTTTTTGAGACTATCTCTGTTCCTCAGTATGTGGTCAATTCATGAGAATGTTCCATGCCCTAGAGAAGAAATGTAACAGCAAATCTGCTTTTGGATGAAAGGCTCTTGGTAAATGTTTCAAAGGTGTTAGCAGATGATGGGTAATGTGTCTATTTAAAGATGTAATTTCTTTGATTTTCTGCTTGTGCCATTCATCTCAGATTCACTCAGTGGTGGCATTTAGGTGGTGTACATAGATAATGTTCTGGTCTGTTTCTCTTTTAGTTCTGTTAGTTATTAATTCTAAATTTTGGGGCTCCCTTTATTGGGATTGCACATATTAATAAATGTCATATCTTCTCTGTGCATGTTGCCTACTTTATCATTATAAAATGTAATTTTATCTCTTTTCTCAGTATCTTTCTTTTATCTTTTTGATTTGGAAGCCTATTTTGTTCTGATATCAGCAATGCTATTCCCACTCTTCTCTGAACACCTGGTTACTTTTGAAGTGTTCTGGCCACCCTGAGTGCTACTTGCACCATGCCCTCAGTGCTCCTTTGTTGTCCTGAATACTTCCCAGCAGGTTCCCTTCCTCATAGGTGGCATATGGAAAGGGCCTCAGTGGTTTCAGAGCTACCACATGTGTTTCTGATAGCACCCATGTGGTCTTGAGCCATTCCACTGTAACACTGTTGTCTGGTAGTCCCAAACATCCTGTGGATATTCCGTGAGAATTGCTTGTTGTTCTCTAATGACTCCTCTGGTAATCCTCATATAATTCTGGTGGTCCTGGAGTGCTCACCTTATCTTTACTGGGCATTCTCTGCTAGTCCCAAGGTTCCCATAATCCTCTCATGTCTCTGTATTTACTTAGAGACCTCGGTGAGTTTGAGAGTGGCCCATGGTCATGAGCACTCCTGACTGTCCTAGGCAACGCATCTGGTTCTCCTGGTTGTTACTCGTTTGCAGTTTTGTAATTCTATGAAAAATCTTGATAGCACCTTGGTAATGCTGAGGTTTTACCGCTGTTTTGATTGTATCCTCATTGTCTGGGGTGCTCCCTTAGTTATCTGGATATTGGACTCTGTTGCTGCTAAGTTCCCCTTATGTTCTTGCTTTCTTGTTGGTAGTGAATGACCTCAACGCTGCTGATACAGCCCCACTATCCTGAGTGACCTCTGTGTTCTTGGGCCCTTTTTGGTTGTTCTGAATGCCCCTTTTATTTTGAAAACAAAGTTCCTTGGGGATGATGAGAGCCAGTGGTAGTCTTAATTGTGCATTGCTGCTTTTTTTAGCTTCCTCTGTGTTCAAGAGTGCCTCCTGGTGTTCCTGAGTGCTGCTAGGTGCTCCTAGCTCAAATGGCAGAGAGACCCAGCTCTTGTTAGTTTTAATAGTTTCTTGGTAATCCTGAGTGCCACAAAGCATTGGAGGTCTCCCCAGGAGATCTTGTATGGTAATCTTGAGTTTCTTCATATTTTTCTGGGTTTTCACTTTTCTCATTGGAGTGCCCATTGTTCATTTTGAGAGCAACCTGGTAATGCTATATAGGCGTCTGGTCTTCACGAGTTCTCCTTGGGGATTCTTGAGTACCTCTGGAGTTCTTGAGCACCTCCTGATTGTCCTGAAAGTTCAACTGAAAGGTTTCTTAGGCACAATCTTAGTGTTGCTTTGCTTTGCTTTTGTTTTGGAGGTGGGAGTTTTGCTTGCTTTTGTTTTGTTTTGTTTTCCCTCAGCTGGTCTTACAGTGCTCCCATATGTCCCGGAATAGGTCTTAAAAGGTCCTAATAGGCAGTTTTCATAGGTCCTTCACAGACCCCTTGGAGTTTTCCAGAGTGCCTCACAATGGACCAGAGCACTCTTGTATTGGTCTCTTCGAGACCCCTGGTGATTGTGATAGCATTCTTCTAATCTGGGAGTCCTCAACCCCAACTAAGGAAACGGTATCTGTTTTTACTCTGTTGGCGAAACAGAATCCACAGGAGTAGGTCAGCAGTGAGAAAGATATGGACAAGGTTTCATCTGTACTTGCAGCTACTCCCTAGCCCTAGCATCACTGCCTCAGCTCCACCTCACATCGGGGCTTTAGATTCTCACATAATACCAGTCCTTAAAAAGCCAAAATGTTGATATCACTAACTAGAGTACAACCTCAATATTCCTTTACGGTGCCCTTCTTCTGACACAGCCTCTAAGGTTCCTGAGTATCACTCATATTTCTTTGAGGCCTTCCTATTGTCTCCAGATTCCCTCAGATCCTTCACACCAAGTGCTAATCCTGATGAAATCCCTCACTGTTGGTCCAGAGTGCTGTCCTGTTGTCCCAAGTAATTCATAGCAGTAGCAGGCATCCTGGTGGTCTTTAGCACTTCTGTTGTTTCCCTCAGCGCCCTCTGGTGATCCTGAGTGCTTCGTTAATCCTGACAGCAGTGGAGGTCCTGAGTTGTTCTTTAGGGTTCTGGCCAAATTTTGGTTGTTCTTGAAACTCAGTTGTGTTAATGGGCACACTCTAGCTGAAAGCTTCCTGGTCAATTCTGAGAACCTCTCATTTTCTTGCACACCCTTTAGTAGTCCAGAGATTGAGCCCTCATTTTCCTCACCACAACCTGCTGGATCTGGAGCACCTACCTAACCATGGTAGGTGCTATGGTCAAATGATCCCGAGTGTCCTCTACTTTCTGTTCTGAGGAACTCCTGGTTCTTCAGAGTGTTCTCTGTTTTGTTGAGTGCCTCTTGGTAGGGCTTGATTGCCTGCCAAAGACATTCCTGAGTACTACCTTTTTGTGCTGTTAGTCCTAAATTTTCCTGGGTGATCCTGTTATCCCAAGAGATCAGTATTTCTGATA